>CM035413.1:83403354-83423354 GCA_020310875.1 Ceratopteris richardii
GGTGAGGAGTACGATTCAAACAGATAAGGTATGGGAGATTCTATCTAAGGCTTCAATTACACTCCCTTTGGGACAGTTGCTCGCATTGGTGCCAGGAGTTAAGCAACAATTTCAACAACAGGTCAGTCCTGGATTTCTCGGTACTCTGGCGACTGCAACAATACAACCGGAAACTGATTCTACGGTGGATCATTCAGTCCCATTAATCACTGTTTGGCATAAAAATCAAAAATTACTCAAGTGCTAATTGATGGCGGTTCGGGTGTGAACATAGCAACTGCAGCCCTCTGCAAGAAATTGGGATGGACCCAAATCGAGCCCGTCCAATTTTTTGTAAGAATGGCAGACCAATCCCGAGTCCATCCGATGGGATTAGTACGCAATATCCCAATTACTCTGCGGGGTACCACGTTCAAAATGACTTTTGTAGTTCTCAAACTACCAAAATCCAGCCTCGACTACAATCTACTTTTCGGTCGACCATGGTTGAAACAAGCCAAAGTTGTACAGGATTGGTCAGCGCAAGAATTGACTTTCAAAGATCATCACCATAAATATGTTGTTAAACTGGATGCCATCCAACCCTGTGAGCTTCATGCGGACCATATGTAGCGGAGCCAATCCACATGTTGGATGGCTTATCTGACGATGAAGAAGAGGTGTTTCTGAAAAACAATAAAGATCTGATCTCCTTAGGTACTGTAGATCTTCAATCAGTAGCGGACAAGTGGAGTCCGGCAGCGTGTATGGTTGTTCCAGTGACGGGAGAGGCGGATGTGGATGATAGTGTTGCTATGGATGGAGCCACCCTACATCAGCTTTTATAGTCAGCTGACGATCTGGTGAAACCTCGATAATTTTATGTCCCGGAAGATCAATTAGTAACATATAATTTGGGTGATGAGGCTAACCCGCGACCTGTTAAGATTAAGGTAGGATTGTCTGAGGCATTTCAAGAAGATTTGATCCGACTCCTGTGTGAGTTTACCGATGTTTTTGCTTGGGACTATCGCGATATAAAAGGTCTTGATCCGCAGATCTATCAACATCGGATAGTGCTCAAACCAGAGGCGAAGCTAATTAAACAATCCAATTACCGAATGAACCCTAATTATGCAGCATAGGTCAAAGTAGAACTCGATCGGTTATTGAAGGTGGGATTCATTGTACCAATCGAGCATGCTGAATGGATATCTCCGATCGTGATTGTTTCGAAGAAAAATAAACACGTATCTGTGCGGATTGCCGGAAACTGAATGCAGCCACGATATCTGATCCATTTCCTCTCCCCTTTCTCGACACAATGCTAGACAGAGTGGCAGGGCATGAGATGTACTCCTTTCTGGATGGCTACAGTGGTTATAACCAGGTGCGAATGGCAGAACATGATATACTGAAAACAACTTTCATCACGAATTGGGGTGTTTATGCTTGTACGGTAATGTGGTTTGGGTTAAGGAATGCTCTGAGCACGTTTCAACGGTGTATGCAAGAAGTCTTTTCACCCTACTTGACTACTTTTATGCAAGTATATCTTGATGAATTTTCCTTATTTGGGAAAATGGCAGCGCACCTGTATCATTTACGGTGTTGCTTTGAAAAATGTCGTGAATACCAATTATGCTTGAATCCGACAAAGTCAGTTTTTGCGGTCTCTTGTGGCAAACTACTCGGACATATTATCTCTGCACAAGGAATACAAGTTGATTCGGATAAAGTTGCAGCCGTGTTGCAGGCAACAGTCCCTACAACATCGAAAGAAATTATGCGCTTCCTGGGCCAGATCCTATGGCATGGCAGACATTTACGGTGGTTAGCTCATTTAGCAACACCACTTAATCGGCTCATGACTAGTACTCCACGGCAGTACGAATGGACTCCAGAATGCCAAATTGCATTTGATCATTTAAAAGGATTATTGACGCAGGCTCCAATTTTGCAACCCCCTGATTAGGAACGCCCATTTCATGTCTTTGTCGATGCATCAGACATAGCCATTGGCAATGTTTTAATGCAGCAAATTGACAAGTGGTTTCGGCCTGTCTATTATGCAAGTCACCGATTAGCCCCTGCTGAAAGAAACTATTCAGTGACCGAAAGAGAATGTCTCGGGTTGGTGTACTCTGTGAAGAAATTTCGGCATTATTTGTTGGGCCGAAAATTCACCTTCCACGTGGATCATGCCTTGCTTGTGTATTTGGTCTGGCAGCAACATTTAGGTGGTCGCTTGGCTCGATGGGTTTTATTATTATAGGAATTCGACTATGAAGTTATTCATCGACCCGGCATCGCACATGCCTTGGCAGATTTTCTATCTCGGTTGGATTCCGATGAAGCTCTAGTGGGGCTTGATGACACGCCATCGGCAATTTACGTTACTGAGCCAACTGTTGAAGAATCTACAGAGCTTCTTGTGCCGCCTGCCTACTATGATACGTTACTCACTTTTCTAACTAATGCATGTCTTCCTCCTCATACTCCCCCTGCTCTATGGTGAAAAATTACCGTTTACAGTCGTAGATTCCGGTTGATTGTAGATCAGCTATACTACATGGATCATACTGGTGTCTTACTTCGCTGTATCCCACCACATGAAGCAGATTCGGTTATGGCTATGGCTCATTCAATACCCTCGGGTGGACATTTTGCAGCCGATCTTACTCACTGTAAAATTTTGCAAAGTGGGCTTTGGTGGCCTACCATGTACAAAGACGTGACTCAGTTTGTGCAGCGGTGTGACACTTGTCAACGGTCTGGATAGCCATTACATCGGCACCTCTTTCCTCTGCAACCTGTCTTACCTTTGGAACCCTTTTAGAAGTGGGGTCTTGATTTTATTGGGCCAATAACACCACCAGCAACCCTTAGCAACAATCGATATATAATGACTTGTACGGATTATGCCACCAGGTGGGGCTTGGGCTTTACGGTCAGCCACAACTTAGGTGGTCAAATGCCTGATGAAGGATGTATTCTCGCGTTATGGATTACCTCTGGAACTTGTGACAGATCAAGGAACACATTTTGCCAACAATTTAATGCGAGTACTAATGCACACTTTTCAAACTCTGCATAAGTTCAGTTCACCATACTATCCCCGTGCCAATGGATTGGCTGAAAGCACCAATAAAACTCTGTTGACTATGTTTCGCAAATTGATTGTGGAATCTCCAAAACGTTGGGACCAGTGACTTCCCATAGTTTTATGGGCATACCGGACTACATACAAAGTGGCAACTGGAATGACTCCCTTCAAGCTTGCTTATGGGTTGGAAGCAATCACGCCGATGGAGATTGTAGTGCCAAGCCTACGCATGGGCCTCACTCAGAAATTTTTGCTCGAAGACTCTTTGCCATTTCAGTTGGAAGCACTCAGAGCCTTGGATGAACATTGTTGGGAAAGTTTGCTGGTTCTTCAAGAAGTTCAGTTGCGGCAATCCCGTACCCATGATCGTTTCCTCAAGACTCCAGTTTTTACGGTGGGCCAACTTGTGCTATTTTATAATGCTAAAGCAAACCGTTCTGCTGGGAAATTTAAATTATGGTGGTTTGGTCCTTACCGGATTAGTGAGCAAGTGGGACCAGATAGTTTTTGGCTGACTACCTTAACCGGAGTTCCCCTTTCCAAAGTAATTAATGGTTCAAAGCTACGCCCATATCACCAACCGCCTAATCACCACTCATGTGTTCCTCGTTTTTCCGTGTGTCACTTATTTTCTTTTTATTTCTGTATTTTGGTTGAATATAGACTATAACTCTCCTCGTTTTGATATCTAAATATGATTAATCGCCGCCCCGTGTTACTGATTCTGCTCATGCATGCACGCCGTAATTATGGAGGTTATCATTTCAATACCGCGCGATGATTAGGGTTTTTGATCACCTCACGTTGTCGTGTGTCTACTTAATCTTAATTCTTCCACTGATAATCGCTATTGTGTTTGTGTGTTTCAGAATCAGCAGCAGGAACAAAGTGCGTCCACCACCGAATCTGAAGAAATTTCTTCTAGGGAGGATTCGCAGCAGCAAACCCAAGATGATGTGCAGGCCATTGTTACTGAGATTGTCAATGAAGTGATTGCTTTGGTTGATGCTGTCATTGATAGAACTGAAGCGACAATGTAGCAGCCCACCGGAATCGTGTTGGTGCCTAATCTTCTTACCCCACTTCCTTCCAACATGAATACTGCTGCGCCAATTGCCCCAGTCCAGCCTATTGTACTCGGAGTCCCTAGTTCTCCATCTTCTTCTCCCGCCTATTCTCCACCATCTTCCCCTCATCTGTTATCTGATTCTACATCCCAATCCCTTCCTACCCTTCCGTGTTTCACTATGGGTCGCCTGTTGATCCAATTCTCGCAGCAGTTACCAATGCAAATGAAGATGGCCACTGACAATATCAGACAGGAGTTGCAACACAAGGTTGATGTTCTTGAAGCTTATATTACCCCACTACACGAGGAAGACGATGCTGTTAAAGCAAAAAACCATACTTTGCAGATGCAACTTCAGCAGCTTCGAGCTAGGGTTGCAGACCAAGATATAGTCATTGCTCAGCGCGATCTGTTGGAGATAGACGTCTGCGGAAGCACGCGAACAACACAAGGAAGAAGAAGAAGCTTGTAGCACAAACATACAATACTGAATGTATTACTAGAGAATGTACAAAGATAAGTAGCCCATTAGGGCAATAGAAGTATATACAAGCCGGGGGAAAAAACCTCCTAAAGAGGGAAAAAAGTGCCCCGGCGGTCCTAGTGTGTTCACACATCACTACCTAAATATATCAACAAATCCCCCCTGGGAGTGATGTGGTGAATAAGGAGCTGGCACTCATGTATAAAGAAATGCCAAGCTATGTGGAAATCACTCCACAAAAGGAAGTAAGCCCAAAGCTTTGCGGAAAGCTTCAAACTTCTCCCTAGGCAAAGCCTTCGTGAAAAGGTCTGCAATGTTCTCCTGCATGGGCACATATGCCAAGCTGATCTTCCCAGCAGAGAACCTCTCCTTGACATAGTTGTTGGTGCAATTCAAGCCTTCACCTTTGGCTTGGAACCCTTGAAGGATATCACTATGTGAAGCAAGAACCATAGGAACCTAGTCCTATGACTTATTACCATTTTTATCTCTTGTAAAAGTCTAAATGACTTGGCATGTAAATGATCACACCTACTTGATTAGATTCGTGAAAATTGGATGGTGTAATTGGAGAGAATATCTCCCTACTTTTAGAGGAGAGATTCTAGGGAGCCTAGATTTGAATTTCAAATTCAAATGTTCACTCCATCACTTATAAAAGTCAATGTAAAAACTCGCGGGATAGTTAGTGATCTTATGAGCTCCATCCTTCACTATCATTGAGTGTGTGAGTGCTACACTATAGCCTACACATCTCCAACTCATTAGGCTACATCTATCAAGCCAATGAGATTGTACATTCATGTGAATTAATAGAAAGAGTTACATTCATTATCTCTGATTTTCTCTGAGTCATCTTCTCCAAGTCTGTCAACTTCAACATGACATATCTCAGTGGTTTCTCAACCAAATCAAGTGATTCAAAGCACATTGGATTCAGCTCAAAGTCTAATATACACCTACAAAGTTTCAAGTCAATTGGATTAGCCATCTCGAAGAAAACTCACTCGAAGTGCACACTGGTCTGTGTCTGCAGAGTTCCTAAAATATCGGGGGTAACTACAATTTTGCTAAAGTGATTTCTCAGTGAGTAGTTTATCATTTCTTCTCATTCCACTTGCAAATGGTAGCTTGTTAAGCTAAATTAATATGTCCAGAAGGAATTAGATCAATTGTAAGTGTGCTGGTCACACTGAGTGAAAGACTGAGCAGGTGTCACTACAAAAATAGCAAGTTTTCCTTGATTTTTGAAGTCTCAAGTTATCTGTTTTGATTTGATCATTTCACATATCACTTGCAAAGTACATATATGCTTTCTTGGTATCATTTGGAAGCTAAGCAAGTGTACTAAGCATATCTGAAGCAAAGGAGGGCTGAAGCAAAGCAGGTCTAGCAGCTTCAACTCAATCTCTTGAGTGCATCCTACCATCTCTCCCAAAAGTGGTATCAGAGCAAATAAGGTAAACATGGGAGATGGTTTTCCTTCATTCATTGACAAATTGGACAAGAACAATTACCAAGCTTGGTCTCTGAGAATGAAGACCTATCTACAAGGAAGAAGATTATTTGGATACATATCAGGAGATTAGGAATTGCCCTCATTCAAAGCTAGAGGACTACCCACCAAGGATGAACAAGAGAGGCTCAACCAATGGTGTGCAAAGGATGCTTTGGCAAGGTCTTACCTTCTTAACTCTATATCTGATTTCCTTTTACCTCATGTAAGGAACTGTAAGACTTCCCAAGAGACTTGGGAAACTCTGTCAACATATTTTTCTTCCAACACAAGGGCCAGGAAGAATCAACTGTGGATTGAATCACAACCCTTAGGAAGCAGCCCAAGCAATCAGTCTCAGAGTATGTGACAAAGATTAAAGATGTGGCAGACCAATTAGCAAGCATCGGAGAGGAAATTGAAGAGGAGCAAATAGTCAGACAAGTAACAAATGGACTCAAGGCAGATGATAAGTGGGAAAGTTTCACCACTGCAATGGACCTCTATATGGACATGCATACCCCAGACCTCACAACACTCATGGGCCAACTATTCACACATGAAGCAAAGTTTACAAAGGCAGGAGATCAATCAAAAGGTAACAACCCCTCTGCTCTATATACTGATAAGAAAGTTAAGGATAAAGGTAAAGGGAAGAAACATGATGAAGAAGGCTCTACCTCTCAAGCTAATTATGCAGGGAGAGGTAGATCATCAAGAGGCAGGGGCAGAGGAGGTAAGTCAGGTAGGGGGAGACCCTACAACTCATCACCATGCAACATTTGTGGATTGTCCAATCATACCACAGATGAATGCTACAAGAACTACAAGAATCAGAGAGGAAGAGGCTACTCAAGAGGTGGATACTTTCAAGGGAGAGGCAGATTCAACCAACATCAAGGCTACAATGGATACAACAATCAGTACAACAACAATTACAACCATAACCACACTGGTAACTACCAAGGTGGATTCAGAAATAGAAGGGATTACAACAATTACACAGAGGAGCAAGATGACTCCCTATTGATCATGAATATGACCTCCAAGGCAGGTACAAATGATGATCATTTATTTTATATTGACTCAGGATGTTCTAACCATGTAGCTGGCAATGTGGCACTACTTTCAGATTTGGAAGAACCCAAGGGCAAACATCAGGTACAGACAGGTGATGACACTAAACATTCTGTTGTAAAGATTGGAAATGTAAAGACATGTGATGGTAATCAGAACCTATTGAGCAGGGTACTCTATGTACCAACCATCACCAAGAATCTAATGAGTGTTGGTCAGATTGTGGAGAAAGGATTGCAAGTCAGATTCACACAACATGGAGCATATGTGGAGGATCCAAGACATGGTTTCAAAAGAATTGCCAAGGGGGAGAAATCAGGTAGATTGTTTACTTTTGAGCTAGAAGATACCAAGAACATTGGTTTATATAATTACAAGGATCAAACACTTTCAGAATTAGAAATATGGCACAAGAGATTAGGTCACATAGGTGAAAGAACCCTAAAGCAAATGTGCAGGGATCAATGTGTGCTTGGGATACCTAATGTATCCAAGCAACACATGATTTACAAGTGTGGAGCATGTCAGTTTGGTAAGTCTCACAGATTGCCCTATTCAAGGAAAGGTTTCATGCATGAAGACTACCTAGACTTGGTGCACACAGATGTTTGGGGACCTAGCAAGGACCCTTCCATTTCAGGTTCAAGGTATTATGTGTCCTTCATTGATGACTATAGCAGGTGGACTATCTTATACTTTATGAAACATAAAGATGAAGTGTTTAATTGTTTCAAGAGGTATCTTGCACTTGTTGAAAACCAAACAGGAAGAAGCTTGAAAAGGCTAAGGTCAGATGGAGGAGGAGAGTACTTCTCCAATGAGTTTGAAGATTTCTTGCAGGAAAGAGGTATCAAAAGGGAGATTACTACAAGGTACTCACCTGAACAAAATGGAGTAGCTGAAAGAAGGAATAGACTCATAGTAGAAACAGCTAGGTCTATGCTTAATGAAAAGAAATTGCCAAATTATCTTTGGGCAGAGAGCGTATCTACTGCCACCTATCTCATCAACAGGTTGCCATCCAAATCACTTGATGGCATGACACCATATGAAGCTTGGCATGGTAAGAGACCTTCTCTGGATCATTGCAAAATCTTTGGTTGTGTAGCATATGTGCATATTCCCTCACAGGTAAGGGGAAAGCTAGACCCTAAAGCTGAAAAATGTATCTTCATTGGTTATGATTTGAACCAAAAGGGATACAGATTCTACAATCCAACAAACAAAGGCTTCAAGGTAAGCAGAGATGTCATCTTTGATGAGAATGACTCATGGTATGAGAATGAATGCAGGAAGATTAGTCTACCCTATGATATGGAAGAAGATTTCCCAAAGCTCACCAAGGAGGAACCAATCCAGAAAGAAGACTCAAGCTCAGATGATGATGATACAATTAACCTTGAGGAATTCAAGGCATGGAAGTCCAAAGGAAAGATGAAGATGAAGAAGCTAGAGGATACACCAGAATCCTCAACTCAAGCAATGAGGAGATCTCAGAGAGAAAAGAAGAAACCAATCAGATTTGGGTATGACACATCACTTGTAACTAAACATTCTGTATATCTTGCAAAGGATTTGTTGAATGAAGAACCAGGTACCTATGAAGAAGCAATCACCAAACCAGAATGGAAAGGAGCTATGGATGAAGAAATGGAAGCTCTCAAGGAGAGTGATACTTGGGACTTGGTACCCAAGAAGGACACTATGAAGGTGATAGGATCCAGATGGATCTACAAGCTAAAGAAAAATTCAGATGGAACAATCAACAGGTACAAAGCTAGGTTGGTAGCCAAGGGTTTTGCACAAACCCAAGGCATTGATTATGAGGAGACATTTTCTCCTGTGGCTAAGATGCCAACTATCAGAATATTGGTGAGTGTAGCTGCATCCAAGAATTGGAACATGTACCAATTAGATGTCAAGAATGCTTTCTTGAATGGATGGATATCTGAAGAAGTCTACATGTCACAACCACCTGGCTATGAAGATCCCAAGAAGGTAAATTATGTTTGTAAATTGAAGAAGGCTCTATATGGATTGAAACAAGCACCTAGAGCATGGAATTACAGGTTGACAACCTATCTCCAAGACCAAGGATTTGTGATGAGCAAAGCTGATACTTCTCTGTTCATAAAGAGGAGTAATACAGAGGTAATCTACTTGTGTGTTTATGTTGATGACATCATCATTACATGCAATGATGTCAATGGTATTAGACACATCAAAGGACAGATGATGAAGGAATTCAAGATCAATGATCTTGGATTATTGAAGTACTTCTTAGGTCTTGAGTTAGTCTACACCAACTTAGGTATATATATCACTCAAAAGAAGTATGTACAAGATATGGTCAAGAAGTTTGGCTTGCAGGATGCTAAAGCTTCAACTACTCCAATGGAGGTCAACCTAAAGCTAAGTGCTCATGAAGGGGAAGAAGTCCAAGACATCACAGGATATCAAAGCATGGTAGGTAGTTTGAATTATGCTACCTTGACAAGAATTGACATAGCATATGGAGTTAGTGTGCTAAGCCAATTTATGCACAAACCAAGGGCACCTCACCTAGAGGCAGCAAAGAAGATCTTGAAGTATTTGAAGGGAACTCAGAACCATGGTTTGTACTTTCCTTATACATCAGATATTGACATCAAAGTATATTCAGATGCAGATTGGGCAGGATGCAAGGATGATAGGAGGAGCACATCAGGTTACATTTGTTTTGCAGGAGATAAACCTATTTCTTGGTCAGCCAAGAAGCAACCTACAGTGGCATTGTCATCCACTGAAGCAGAGTATAGAGGGCTTGCCAATGCCACTCAAGAAGCTATCTGGTTAAAGCTTTTGTATACAGAGCTAGGCCTATACACTAGGCCTCCAATCATCTTTGGAGATAACACAAGCTCTCTTCACCTTGCAGCTAATCCAATATATCATGCTAGAACCAAACACATAGAGGTTCATTACCACTATGTGAGAGAAAAATTTCTAAGCAAAGAGATTCAGTTGACTTATGTGTCTACTAATATGCAATGTGCAGATTTACTCACTAAAGCATTGGATGGAAACAAGTTATGCAGATTCAAATCCATGATTGGATTGCAGGATGTGATTGAAGACTAAAGATGAAGACTTAAGCCAAAGTGCTTGGCTTGAGGGGGAGCTGTTGGTGCACTTCAAGCCTTCACCTTTGGCTTGGAACCCTTGAAGGATATCACTATGTGAAGCAAGAACCATAGGAACCTAGTCCTATGACTTATTACCATTTTTATCTCTTGTAAAAGTCTAAATGACTTGGCATGTAAATGATCACACCTACTTGATTAGATTCGTGAAAATTGGATGGTGTAATTGGAGAGAATATCTCCCTACTTTTAGAGGAGAGATTCTAGGGAGCCTAGATTTGAATTTCAAATTCAAATGTTCACTCCATCACTTATAAAAGTCAATGTAAAAACTCGCGGGATAGTTAGTGATCTTATGAGCTCCATCCTTCACTATCATTGAGTGTGTGAGTGATACACTATAGCCTACACATCTCCAACTCATTAGGCTACATCTATCAAGCCAATGAGATTGTACATTCATGTGAATTAATAGAAAGAGTTACATTCATTATCTCTGATTTTCTCTGAGTCATCTTCTCCATGTCTGTCAACTTCAACAGGACATATCTCAGTGGTTTCTCAACCAAATCAAGTGATTCAAAGCACATTGGATTCAGCTCAAAGTCTACTATATACCTACAAAGTTTCAAGTCAACTGGATTAGCCATCTCGGAGAAAACTTGCTCGAAGTGCACACTGGTCTGTGTCTGCAGAGTTCCTAAAATATCGGGGGTAACTACAATTTTGCTAAAGTGATTTCTCAGTGAGTAGTTTATCATTTCTTCTCATTCCACTTGCAAATGGTAGCTTGTTAAGCTAAATTAATATGTCCAGAAGGAATTAGATCAATTGTAAGTGTGCTGGTCACACTGAGTGAAAGACTGAGCAGGTGTCACTACAAAAATAGCAAGTTTTCCTTGATTTTTGAAGTCTCAAGTTATCTGTTTTGATTTGATCATTTCACATATCACTTGCAAAGTACATATATGCTTTCTTGGTATCATTTGGAAGCTAAGCAAGTGTACTAAGCATATCTGAAGCAAAGGAGGGCTGAAGCAAAGCAGGTCTAGAAGCTTCAACTCAATCTCTTGAGTGCATCCTACCATCTCTCCCAAAAATAGTGATAATGCACCTCATTGTGCTTAGTGCGAGCATGGAACACATGGTTTCTCGCAACTGCCAATGCGCTCTGACTGTCAGTGAAGATGGTGGTGGCAGAAGACTGACCAACACCCAAATCAGCCATAAGGCGTCTGAGCCACACACACTCAATAGTCGCTGTGAAAGCTGCCCTATACTCAGCCTGACAACTAGAAGTGGCCACAGTAGGCTCCTTCTTGCTCAACCAAGATATACATGAGCTACCAAGCATGAAGCAAAAACCACTAGTGGACACACAAGTGTCATAGCAACCAACCCAATCCGAGTCAGAAAAAGCATGCAAATGTGGCGGTAGTGATCCCCCCTTGGGATAAAACAACCCAAGTAGCCGAGTACCACTCAAGTAGCGAAAGATGCACTTAACCACCTTCCAATGCATGACTCCTGGGCAATGCATAAACGTGCTCATCTGTGAGATAGCAAACTGAATGTCTGGCCAAATAATGCATAAGTAAATCAAGCATCCAACAGCTTGCTGATAGAGAACAACATCAAATGCATCTCCAGCATCATGAAGACTCAATCGTAAACCTGTCTCCATAGGAGTGGCAATAGGCTTACAGTCTTCAAGGCCAAAACATTGCAATAATGTATCAATATATTTCGTTTGACACAAAGCCATTCCACCATCAACTTGCATAAACTGAATGCCCAAATAGTGATCCAAATGCCCCAAATCAGACATCTCAAATGAGGTATGAAAATCAGCCTTAAAGTCAGCAATATGTGTCTCAATAGGACCAATGAGCAGCATGTCATCAACATAGACAACAATGATAAGATGCACATCATTAGCATGCTTAACATATAAGGTGCTTTCAATTGGACTGTTCTCAAAACCATGTGCAACCAGATAGGCATGTATCTTCTCATACCAAGCACGTGGTGCTTGCTTTAAACCATATAATGCCTTCTTTAACCTGCAAACCTGGTTTTCATGCCCTTTCTGCACAAAGCCACGGGGCTGAAAAACATACACTTCTTCATGCAAATCACCATTCAGAAATGCAGTTTTAATGTCCAACTGATGTACATTCCAACCATGATGGGCTGCAAGTGCACAGATGCTCCGAACAGTAGTCATACGACATGTAGGTGCAAAGGTCTCATCAAAATCAATGCCTCTTTCCTATGCATAGCCCTTTGCAACAAGCCTAGCCTTATACCTGTCAACTGTACCATCCGGTTTACGCTTCAGCTTGTATACCCACTTAGTGCCAATGGCCTTCTTTCCAGGAGGCAAGTCACATAAAGACCAAGTACCATTCTTCATTATAGCATCATATTCAGATTGCATAGCAGCCATCCATATTTCTAAATTCTGTGCTTCATCAAAAGAAATAGGCTCATTCTCATCATAGAGACTAGACGCAGCCATAGCATAGCAATCTGATGCAAAGGAGGCACTATGAGACCCTGAACAAGTACGATATGACAAAGGTGCATCTAATTTGCTGTCATGCAAAGTCTGCACCAGCCATTTTGGCATAGTTTTTGCCTGCTCAATATCAACTCTCTCATCAACAAGTGCATCATGTAAATCTGCATCAGAAATGGAATGATCTGCATCATCATATGAAACCTGCAAAGGCTGAGAAGTTGCCTCATTAGGACCAGCACTAGACTGTCCACCTGTAAAAAGAGGCATCCACGTATCATACATGTCTTTGGAGCTAACAGATGTCTCCCTAGTACATGAAAGCAATGGCTGAATAGCATCTTCCACAAAGACAACATCACGGCTAACCAGAATGCGTTTAGTCTGTGGATGATACAGACGATAGCCTTTACTTTCAGAACTGTACCCAACAAAAATACATTTTACTGCCTTATCATCCAATTTTTTGCGATGTTGTTCAAGCACTAATGCATATGCCAAACAACCAAAAACACGCAGATGAGCAACAGATGGCTTGCGGTCATGCCAAGCCTCATATGGAATGATAGACTGCAGCGCTTTAGTGGGACACCTGTTCAGTACATATGCTGCACACATGACAGCCTCAAGCCAGAAACTATGTGGTAAAGCCTGACTTTTGACCATGCACCTCGCCATCTCCATGAGTGACCTGTTCTTTTGTTCAGCAACTCCATTCTGTTGAGGTGTATACGGCACTGTACACTGGTGTTTTATCCCACGTTCAACCAGAAATGCATTAAAATCTGAAGACATATATTCCCCCCCTCGATCAAAACGGAGGGTGCCCATTCTACATGCTGATAGATTTTTAGCCAAAATAAAAAACTGTTTGAAGCACATGAACACTTCGGACTTTGCTTTGAGTGGTTATACCCATGCATGCCTGGAAAAATCATAAATGAAGGTCACGAAGTAAAGGTAATTTCCAAAAGAGGGTGTCTACATAGGACCACAGACATCACTATGTACAAACATCACTATGTCTGCGTAGCCCGAACTGAACCATCTTTTGGAAAGGATGAACGCTGCATTTTGCCCAAAATATAGCCCTCACAAACATGTTTTCCAGGTGCCTCAAGTTTGGGCAAAGAGGACACCATTTCTGATTTCTGTAGGCATAGCAAACTAGCAAAATTCAGATGAGCAAAGCATGCATGCCAAAGCTTTGCATCTGACATAGCCTAAGAATCATGAACTGCACATGCCGAATCATTCACAGATCTTTCATAGTCTATGAGCTTATACAGCCTACGACATAGAATGCCAGAAGCAATTATCACATCGCCATTTGAGAGATCATGAACTGTACACCTGTCATCAACAAATTTCACAACGAAGCCAATCTTGGCTAATGCAGAAACTGATAACAAGTTCTTTTTGATCCTTGGCACAAATAAAGCATCTGACAAAGTGAAAGAACTACCATCAACAGTAGTCAAAATGATCTTACCAACTCCCATAACATGATAAGAGGAGTTGTTGGCACATGTAACAGTATTCCCTGTAGGGGCAGGCTCGAGTGAAGAGAAGAAACTCCGCTGCGAGGTAATATGTTTGGTCGCCCCACTGTCAAAGTACCAAACATCTGAGTCTACTACAGACATGCACTGATCATGAGAAGATGGGTCAAAACAGCAGACAGTAGTAAACGCCCATTCTTCTTCCTGCACAAGATTTGGAGACTCTGTTTTTGGTGTAGAGGCCTCTGCAACAACCATTCCAACCTCTTTCTTCTTTGCCTCTTTAGCAGCCAGTTTTGGACAGTTCTTTATGATATGGTCATTTCCTTTACAGTACTTGCAAAACAATTTCAGCTTTTCTGATTTCTTCTCATCTTTATCCTGGTTCTTTGATTGTGCAGCATTTGCAGATTTCTGCTTACTAGTAGAAGAGCCCCATTTTCCTTTGCCCTTCTAACTAGCCAGGAAAGCTTGATCTGCAACACACATAATGGACCTGTTTTGCCTGGACTGATCTTCCTGCAACAGAACAGAGACTAAATCCTCAAATGACAAGGCATTTGGATTGCCTTTCATCATCAACCGAAGAGTAGAGGCAAAACTCTGATATGAATCAGGAAGACCATTCAGAACGGTCTGCACAAGTGAGCTATCTGGTATAACCTCATCAGCAGAAATCAATTGTTCCTTCAGGTCTTTGATCTTTGTGAGAAAACTGTCCATAGAATCAGCTTCATTCATGTGCTCACTCTCCAACTGTTTTCGGAGGTAAGCAACACGAGCCTCATTCCTAGCCTGGTACAAAGTGGTAAGTCTATCCCAAGCATCCCTAGCTGTTTTGCAAGAGCGTATGTGAGGAATAATGACATGTTTGACAAAGAAAGCTATCAATGCATGTGCGTGGGCATCTCTGCCATCCCAACAAATCTGCTCTGCAGTAGGTGCAACAAAACAGCAGCACAAACAAGAATCTGCGGAATATCATCTTCGACACCATCTTCATCAGCTCCAGCACCTGTATTTGCAGTACCTGTTGTTACAGGTGTAACAGGACGTCTTTCAACACCCTGCACAATGTTCCATAGTCCTTTTGCAACTAGTACATGTCACATCATATAAGACCATAATGGGTAGTTGGTACCATCCAACTTATCCTCAACAGCCAACATATGGAATACATCACTACTTTCAGCCATGGCCGGTGACTAAAATACCTTGATGCAGAAAATTGACTATATCTCAAAAAGTTGAATGGAACTACCTAGATGAGTTCTGCTAGACCTGAAGCAGACTTCAAGACGCTTAAACTGGCGAACAAAAATTGGTATATAGCTTTGGCACAAAAAGATAAAATAGCCTGCACAAGCGTTGCGATAGTGCGTTCGGAGGCCAAAACGAGCTTAGATCGCGATTTTGGCACCACACAACGAAGCTGTTTTGATCTCAGAAACACGCCGAGTATGCTCACCAAAATTCGTGTGATTCTGAGACTGCAAACGGAGGAGTGTCAACGGGGCCCTAGAAGAAGCGACAGCCTGCTCTGATACCAATTGTTGGAGATAGACGTTTGCGGAAGCATGCGAACAACACAAGGAAAAAGAAGAAGCTTGTAGCACAAACACACAATACTGAATGTATTACTAGAGAATGTACAAAGATAAGTAGCCCATTAGGGCAATAGACGTATATAAAAGCTGCGGGAAAAAACCTCCTAAAGAGGGAAAAAAGTGCCCCGACGGTCCTAGTGTGTTCACACACATCACTACCTAAATATATCAACACGATCCAGCATTGGCTGAATCAAAAGCCAAGGATGTTTTGTTAAAAGCTCATGACGAAGAGATCACTCAGTTAAAACAGCTAGTATAGGATAAAGAAGACGCTAGAGTGGCAATTGGAAATTTTTTGGAAGAAACTCGAATCCAGCTTGATGAAGTTGTGCAGAGAGGACAGGAGATGGCCAATTTAGCTGAGTAAACTACTGCAGAACTCCAGACCGCAACTACCAATTTGTTTCAGGCGAATTCTGCTCTTAAAGCCAAGACGAGTCTGACTATTCAACTTCAAAAGGAGATAGCAGGGATTAAGAAGGAAAGAGACGCGTATTACCAGACAATTCAATATCAAGCTCAGGAGCTGGAGAGAAGAGAAAAACAGCTGGGAGTTCAAGTAGACCGACTATCAAGAATTGATACTCAAATTAATGATATGAGACTCAGTCGAGATGCAGCCCTTGCCAATGACTTTTATTTGCAAGATGCATTTTTGCAGACCCAGGTTGAAGTTTTGATGAGTCAAGTAATTGCAGCCAGTTCAGTTCGAATTGATGCACAACCGGTAGAGCCGGAGACACTCAAACTGATGTTGGATTCGCTAAAACAGAAGATTTCTAGAACCTTCAAATTAGCTAGAACCATGTATATCCAAGGCATTGTAGACGAGCCTTGATTTTGTTTGTGTTGTTGGTTCAAGTCCACTGTGTGTGCCAGTGTAAGGCTGTCGGATTGGAATTATGTAATTTATATTTTTCTATACCGCACGTACAGAAAGGTCGTAGCAAAGTGTTGTACCCTTTTTATCAATTAATGAAAAGACATTACGGTGGTTCTCCGGTAGCAAGGAAACGGGATCGCCAGACTGTCTGTCTGGGCGATTTGCGGCCTGTGGAGATGTCGTAGTGCATTGTTCTTAAATTCTGAGTACTGTAACTCTTACTTTGTTAAGTTACATTAATTTGTGATTAACACAATAATGTTATGTTATCGATAACAAGTCTGTGTGATGATAATTATTAATTCCTACGTTACCTACTGTGAAAAAAAAGCTTAAACAAAATATGAACAATAAACCTGTATAGAGAATTCGATAGTAGGTAATAACGTACTGCTTACTTGATGAGTTAAATGGGAAAATAAGATACAGGGCCTCTGATTTATCAGACCCCTACCATCCCCAAGAACCCGAAGAGAACTTAAAAGTGTCTGTGACGGAAAAGAGCACTTTTAATAGCAGCTTGAACTTTTTCATTCTGCAAACCTATTGCATAAGGAGCTCTTGGCTGAAACCCATACATAAACAAAAATGGACTATGTCCAGTGGAAGAGTGCTTGGCACTATTATATGCAAACTCTACTATAGGTAAGTACTCCTCCCAATTAGTTTGCCTTTCATTCACATATGCCCGAAGCATATCCTCTAGGATTTGGTTAACCCTCTCTGTTTGCCTATTCGACTGTGGATGCTCGGCCGTACTCATGCTAAGTTTCGTATCCAACCTTTTGAAGACCGCTCTCCAAAAGTGGCTAGTAAACTTCCTATCCCGATCAAAAACTATGTCTAAAGGAAGACCATACAACCGGTATAGGTTCTCTACAAAAATTCTAGCCAACTCTGGTGTCTTCACTGTAGTACATGTTGGAATAGACCTAGCCATTTTGGTTAACCTATCCACAATTACCCAGACTGAGTCGTGCCCTCTCTGTGTCTTAGGTAATCCGACTATAAAGTCCATGGAGATACTCTCCCACTTCCCATTAGGAATATCCAATGGGTGGAGTAGTCCTCCAATCCTCAACCTCTCAGCGTTGTTGACTTGACATTTGTTGCACTTAAGCACATACTCTAGGACGTCCTTATGAAGTCCAGGCCAATAAAACTGCCTCTTAACAAGATCATAAGTCTTGTTAACTCCTGGGTGTCCTGCACTAGGTGTGTCATGACACTCATACAAAATATGCCCTCTCATCTCGGTATCTCTAGGGACACACACCTTACCTTTATATAACAGATATCCATCATGGACACTGTAATTCTTCCACTTGAATCCTTCTTGAGTACCCGTCAATACTCCATCCTCATTGGAAACCCGTATATCACGATCCCCATTCTCTATGGCTTCCCAAATGTCGGAATATGTAGGATCAAGCCTACATTTCCCTCTAATGGAGTCAAGTAGCTCACTAGTGATCTGAGTAAAACTCAATCCATTCAGCATAGGCATGCAGCTAAGTGAATCAGCCGCTACATTAAACTTTCCCTTCCTATACCTAAACTCATAATCAAACTCTTGAAGGGTCTCTGCCCATCGGGCCTTACGACCTTTAAGGTCTGTTTGATTAGAGAGCCACTTAATGCTCTCTTGATCAAACACTATCGTGACTTTGGCACCATATAAATAATGACACCACTTCTTCAAAGCATGGACAATTGCATACAACTCCTTCTCATAGACGGAGTAATTCTTCTGAGCCGGTTCTAGTTTCTTGCTCTCAAAATCTACTGGTCAACCATCCTGTATGAAAACCACTCCTATAGCAAAGTCACTCGCATCAGTCTCAACCACAAATGGTTTGTTGGGATCTGCTATATGTAAAAGTGGAGCTGTAGCAATTTCTACTTTCAACTTTTCCATACTTTGCTTCTGTCCGTCTCGCCAATGAAAGGCTTTTCCTTTCCCTTTAAGCTCTTCCATCATCGGAACAACAATCTTGACATAGTTCTTAATGAATCTTCGATAGAAACCTGATAAACCTAGGAAGATCTGGAACTCTTCCAGGTTCCTTGGATGTGGCCATTTCATAATAGCCCTTACTTTTTCAAGATCCATCTGGATTCCATCGTGAGAGACTATATGCCCAAGGTATCTAACCTCTGTTTTGAAAAAATCATACTTTGATTCCTTAGCAAAGAGTGAATTTTCTCTTAGTACTTGAAATAATTTCCTCAAGTGTTCCAAGTGCTCCTCTTCTGATGCACTATAGATCAGAATATCATCCAAGAAGTCTACTACAAAATGTCCTAGATAAGGCCATAAAACACTACTCATGAGTTTCATGAAAGTGGCGGGAGCATTGGTGAGACCAAAAGGCATCACCATAAACTCATAGTGCCCATATCTAGTCCTAAATGCAGTCTTAGGGATATCCTCTACCCTAATCCTGATCTGATGATATCCTGATCTAAGGTCAAGCTTGGTAAAGTACCTAGCTTGATGTAACTGATCAAATAGAACTTCCAATCTAGGCATTGGAAACCTATTTTTGATAGTTACCTTATTAAGTGCTCTATAGTCTATACATAGTCTCATAGAGCTATCTTTCTTTTTAACTAAGAGCATTGGTGATGCCCAAGGTGAGTTACTAGTTTTAATGAAGCCCTTATCTAAATAATCCTATAATTGCTTCTCAACCTCCTCATGCTGAGAAACACTAAGCCTATAAGGTGGCATGCAAATAGGGTTAGTGTTAGTAACAACCTCAATGGCATGGTCAATGTCCCCTCTCTCAAGTGGTAGCCCTCTAGGTAAGTCAGTGGGAAAAACATCTCTATACTCAAACATAAGATCCTTAAAACTTTTAACCACACACTCTTGCAAAAACGAATAGTAAAAAGTTCTGTTCATATTTACATTCCTAGCATGAAAAGATACATCAGATGAGCTGTCTGTACAATGCTCCATATCATGACTATACAATAAAAAGATGTCCTGTACATGTTGAGAATAACAAAGACTATACAACTCTAGTGATGAAATGAGAGGTGCACTAGGTACATCTCTCTCTCCCTGAATACAACTCTACTTCCATTCTTTTCAAATTCGAGTGTGTTGTTTTGATAGCTACATTTAAGTGTGTCTCCCAACCCCC
>CM035413.1:83428354-83433354 GCA_020310875.1 Ceratopteris richardii
CCAACCACTAGGTTGATGCCTATCATTGTAATTGTTATTATTATTTTTTTTCAGGCTTCATTTTCTTGGGGAAATGCTGCCAAAAATTTTGTAGCCACATGGTGTTATATGCCATGTGAGAACTAGAGTGATGTGTTCTGTGAGAGAGGAAGTCTTATGTCTGCATAGCTAAAAGCATATAATTTTATTGAAGTAAAATGCATGAGAAAATGCATGTATACATAGACGATATGATTGCTAGAAAGTTGAAATGCATAATGCATTTTCTGTTTATAGAAGGTCACTTTTATGTATCACCACGATGAGATAGGGTGAGCATGAGGTATTTGATAGCGGTATCATGCATAGAATAATTGTGCCTTTAGAGAGTAAAGGACAAGGAATATACATCAAGAACAAATAAGATGTGTTTTTGACTAGTAACGCATGAGCACATGAATTGTTTTTGATGTGAGTCTATGTACTTGATATCGACGCTTATCTCGAGTCCGCACAAGAGTGCTATGGATATGATCATCAATACAAGTATTAAGTGCTTGTATATGATTAGTTTTAATGAGATTAATGAATGTGCAAGAAGCACAATGAATAGAATGACATCCATCGATGTTCACTTTTACAAAAGGGTGGATACTATGTAAAGAGTTGATTCTTCAATGATACGATTTGGATGATCATTTGGTTTGCATTAATCTAGATGATCATTATGTGCATGGATATATCTCCATGAAATAATCCATCCAAGATAATGAATTAGTTTGTTTAATCATAAGAATTAACATGTCTCGTCATTTTTAAGTTTGAAAAAAATGATCGAGCAAATAGTTAGTGAGGTAGCAGCCTCATAGAGAATTGGATGCTACTCTTTGAGGGAATGCCCAAACCTATTGAAGTTTGGAGGTCAAGTAGCTATTAGGATTTTCTTTAAGGTGACAGATTCTTTTAGATAGGTCAAATGACGTCTGCACTAAAAGTGCTGCTTGTAGAGGTAGAGGCCTGAAACAAGTGACATAGGCCTCTTGCAAAGCACATTTCTCTTAATTGGTAGACCCAAATTAAATGATTTTTCTTTTAAATGAACGCCTTATGGATGACCTGCATGCATGTCAAGTTTCACTATTTTTAAAGATCATTTGATAGGTCAACTAATCTTTGCCCATCAAAGTGTAGTCTCTGGAATTTATGAAATGATCAGAGACCATGTCATCTAGAGGTGCTTGGTTCTCTTAGCTCATTTACTCTAATTGAAAGATTTTTGTTTGTAGCATTAGCTACACACCTCTAGATGGTGTATATAAAATTTCAAGATGAAATGTTGCTCCATTTAGGAGATATAAAGAAAAGAGTAAACGTTAGCCGCTACAAATTTTTAAAATTTTGCAGATGTAGAGGCTTAGTATTTTGTTCATTGTGGAAGATCAAAATGTCCAAATACTATGAAACATATATCAATAAAAGTAGATAGTATTAGCTATATGAGATTAAAGTTTGATAGTAATTGGACATCACTTGATAGGTCAAAGTATCTATTCTTATTAGACGAATCTCTGGCGAGGATTTTCCAAAGAGTCATACATGTGTCTGATGAGCACATGCTCTTTTCCTATTGGAAACTCCAATTTCAAAACTTTTTATTGGAGAAACTAATCCAGTATAGACCCTATGTTGTAGCCAAAATTCAAGGATTTTGGAAGTTATCTTCATAGTTAGAAGATATTATAAAAGTGCAGCAGTAATGTTTCTAGGCTCACCTAAGCGCAAGTGTAGCAGAGATAGAATTATACTTTTGAATGAGTATTTGATTTCATTTTGAATTGAAATTTAGTGAGACCAAACTAGATAATTTGACCTAGATTTGGGCATTGGGCACAAAGAAAATAAAATTTGGAATTTGTTTGATCAGTATAAGGGCTTCAAGAAGATGACCCTGTACATTCTTAGAGTTGGTTGTCAAGTGTTTGACCCTTCTAGTAAAATGGTCATAAAACTCTGAGCAAATATCCAAACCAAGTGATTTTTGTGCCTAATTAAATCTTGAGAAAAGATACAAAAGGCTGGAAAGTTTCATAGATTTTGAATGAGTAAAATTTAGTTAAAATTAAGATTTAATATGTTGCTATTGGAAATTGTTTATGCAGGAGGCATTGTTGAAAGGAAAAGACTTTTCACAGGTTTTTTATGATATTTTTTTGTAATGGTGTGATCACCATGAGCTAGCTATGCCCTAGATACTTGTTGATTGATCATTGGTTTTTGGTGACCATTCTCAGTATGAGAGAGGAGACTCTGTTGAAATTTTCAAAAATATATATAATGCCATGAGAGCATGGAACAGGAGAACTTTGATAGTTGTTCTCAATTCATGTAATTGGATTCATACAAGTTGTATAAATTCCAATTTCTTGTGAGTTGATATTTGATTCAAGTCACATGACTTGATATTTTATGCAAGCCGCATCCTTCACAACTCTAGTTGAGTTGATGTATCATATAGTTTCTCATTTCTCAACTCAAGATGAGTTGATGTTAGAGCTAGTTATGAGTGATAGAGTCATAGGAATGACTTTGTTCTTTCCATCGAGGGAAGGAAACACTTCAAGAACACTTCATGATTTCATTATTATTATTTATGGTTGTGAGTACTCACCAATCTATTCTTGTATTTTTTTGAGAGAAGTGTTCGACTTTAATCTCATACACACATCTATGTGGGGTATAAAGCTTGGTGGTATGGGACATCAAACTTTGTATTCTACCTAGGTATATGACAGATGGTATGGGAGAGAAGTCTCTGAGATTGTATTTTTTATATGATTTGGAGTTCATTTATATGATCTTCTGGTATCATCCTATTATTAGACAACAGAGGGGCAGTTGAGACAATCACTCTATATGTGATCGCAAACAAGGCAAGTCCGCAGGCCAGTAGTCTAGAAGCGGAAAGGCAAGGTTTGCACATAAAAACTATGAATAGGCAATTGCATTAGGAAGAAATTCATAGAGTACGTACTACTTTATTTGATATGCCTGAGAATAGGCCATGGTTCATACATAGTTTGTATGAGGTGAGCTAGATGCTTAGCCTAGTGGGCTATGAGTGTGCACACATCTACTTACCATTTTTCAATGTATTTGGTGGACTCATATTATGGTCCTCATTATATCTAGGAGTGCCAGATTATTACAGTAGTTTACTTGAGACATCTCATTCCTAGTTAGGAATGATTTGTGATTTGATCGTAGTGATGATCAGATGGTGATCATGGATAGAGCAAGTTTCATTCACTTGGAACACCTTGCATGTTATTATTGAGAAGGCGGTGGTAGTTCCACTAGTTGCTATACCTTCTTAGTACGTCTTCATTTGGCATGATGGACTAAGTTCCACAGAGTGGACTGAAACTTACTTTGTATGGGAGAGATTTTGATCCATAGTTTGGAGTATATATATATATATATATATATATATATATATACATATATATATATATATATATATATATATATATATATATATATATATATATATATATATATATATATATATATATATATATATATATATATATATATATATATATATATATATGATACACCGAGATTTGGATGCATCATTTGGATGTGATTGCTTGAGATCTTAGTCCATAGTTTGGATGTGACAGATTGTTATCTTGGTCCATAGTATACATCATTGATAGATTGATATATTGATATCCATATTTGATAGATTGACATATTGATATCTTGTTCCATAGTCTGGATCATTGATAGATTGTCATCTTGGATTCATAGTTTGGATCATGATGAGATTTTCTTGAGTTTTATTTCATTACAGTGAGTAAATCAAGCAGATTTACTTGATCTTAGAGATAAAACACTACTTGGAAAAGATTTCCATTTCTTTTTAGTATTCTTCCATAGAGAATTGGGGACATAGTCACATTGTTTTGAATGAGCATAATATTTTTTTTCATTACTCTAGTGTAGTAAGTGATTTTTCATGATTATACCATATGAAAAGCTGTCAATGGGTATTTCAGGGAGACAAGGGCAAGCTGTCGAGGTCTTTACAGGTGACAAGCCATGACAAGTTAGTGGTCAAGGTCTAGGCATAGGGAGTCCGAGGATATTCCGAGTACTTATGCTGCGCACATATGGACTCATTGGGCCTCAGAGGGATTCCTATAGTATGCCCAAGGCAAGGACTACTATTTGTTGGTGGAAATGCTAGATATAAAGCACAGAGACTAGTTGTCTACTTTTTGAGCATCTAGTATTTCAGACACCTATCACACTCTACTTTTATTATTTGGAATCACAGATTTTGTTTCCAGGTTTATAGCTCCTCTATATCATTGTGGACAATGATCTTTAGAAGGGAGAGAGAGTGTTATATTCTAGAGATGTACATGCTTGGAGGAACGAGAAGTTCCTTGCTCGGGGGATAGCCAAGGCCAAAAGCCAGAGAGTTCATACGAGGTGCCTACTCATGATGGCCATATGAGTAGAGGGGCCTTAGAGAGAACTCTAGATGGTGACTAGGCAAGGGCTATAAATAGGCTGGGAGGTGAGTCCCAGGCGTGTCATTCTCCACTTCTCACATTATTGTGGGATTTGAACTCACGAACTACCAGCTAGGAGTATGATGGGCTAACCACTTGCCCCAAAAGCCATGGTTGAGGATTACTTCCTAATCCTCCCTCTTAGGGTGTGGTTCAACCATCTCCTCCCGGTTATATCTTGAGTCTAACACTCTCTTCCCCTTCTAGAGATCATTGTCCTCAATGATCAATCCTTGATCTCCCCTTGAATTGTTGGTGTAATTTGCAAGCCTACACATTTGTCTCAAAGGATGCATTAAAGTCTACACATACATGAAGAAGCATAGGAACATATGCTAGTGGCTAATTACCACTTTACCTCATTGTAAAAGTCAAATTGACTTGGAATCTTTTGTAATCACCTACCAAAATGAGTCGTGGAAAAAGTAGCTCATTTGA
>CM035413.1:83443354-83448354 GCA_020310875.1 Ceratopteris richardii
GGAGCGTTTGGAGGTGGTTGCGCGGCTTGGATTACTGGAAAGAGAAAAGTGCAGATATGGGGAAGACGAGAATGCGGAAGGTCACCCTTATTGACCTGTTTGATAACTGCAACAAATTCAGAGTGAATGCACCGGAAATAAAAAGAAGCAAAATTGACAAACTCGCGAGAAGCCATGTCTATCATGGAATAGAAGGGGCGCGAGATACTGTAAGTGTGTTTTTTCAAATTCAAAATAGCAACTTAAAACTGTAGAGCAGTGCGCTCTAGTTTGTGTCTACACAAAATGGCGTACTCATTCGATGAGTGCCGATGAAATAACTCTTTCATGGTGGCTACAGGAAGAAGTGGACCATTCTCCAATCCTTCCATAGGGAGGCGGAAAGCTTCAACAAACAAAGCTAAAGTGATAACAACGCGGGATGGGAAGCAGGCAATAGGCCAACACTGCTTTGTAGCAGGTGTAGAGGTGATGGTAGCAATAATTTGCGCATAAAATGGCTAACATTCCACTGAACGCCAAGGCAATTCAATGAAATTCAACAAATTGGGAGTGCGCAAGTACTCACTTACTTCAGGAGTGAGTCCTGCACGGAAAGTAACGACATTCACTAAAGCTTCCGTGGTGCGCACAAGTGAGGACAAGAATACAGACGACAACGAACACGCACAAGCACACAAACACAATAACAATTAGCAGTAAAAGAAACAAGGTTAAGTAGACACACGGGCAACATGAAGCAATCGAAAACCCTAATCATCGCGCGGTATTGAAATGATACCCTTCATAATTTGGGCATGCATGCAAAAACAGAAATAGTAACACAGGGTGACAATTAATCATATTTGGATACCATAATGAGGGGATTACGGTCAGTGGTCAACCGAAATGCGGGAAAAGAAATAAACAATTGACACGCGAAAAAGACAAGGTACACATCATTGGTTATCGGCCGATTGCTGATAGGGGCAAAGCTTAGATCCATTAATCACTTTCAGAAGGGGAACTCCGGTTAAGGTGGCCAACCTAAAAGTAGCGGGTCCCACCTGCTCAATAATTTGATATGGACCGAACCACCGTAATTTAAATTTCCCAGCAGATCGATTTGCTTTAGCATTGTAGAATAACACCAGTTGCCCCACCGTAAACACAGGGGTCTTGAGGAAACGATCATGGGTACGAGCTTGACGAAGCTGAACTTCTTGAAGTACCAGAAAACTTTCCCAGTGCTGTTCATCCAATGATCTGAGTGTATCCAACAGAAAGGGCAAAGATTCTTCCGATAGCAATTTCTGAGCTAAGGCAACACGTAGACTCGGCACTACTACTTCCATTGGTGCAATAGCTTCCAATCCATAAGCTAGTTTGAATGGGGTCATGCCAGTAGCTACCTTGTACGTAGTCCGATACACCCACAAAACTGTAGGTAGTAACTGGTCCCAACGTTTCGGACATTCCAAAAGCAGTTTACGGAGCATAGTCAACAAAGTCTTATTGGTAATCTCCGCCAGACCATTGGCACGGGGATAATAAGGCGAGCTGAATTTGTGGACAATCCGAAATGTCTCGGTTAATACTTGCATTAAGTGGTTAGCAAAGTGTGTACCTTAGTCCATAATGATTTCTAGAGGCAACCCATAATGAGGAAAAACGTCCTTCATCAGGCATTTGGCCACCGAAACTGCTGTGGCTGATCGTAATGCCCAAGCCTCCGCCCACCAAGTGGCATAATCGGTACAAGTCAAGATATAGCGGCTATTGGTGAAAGTAGCTGGGGGCATTATTGGACCAATAAAATCTAGACCCCAGTTCTGAAAGGGTTCCAGAGGTAAGATAGGTTGAAGGGGAAAGAAGTGCCGCTGTAATGGTTGTCCAGACTGTTGACAGGTATCACATTGCTGCACAAACTGAGTCACATCTTTGTACATGGTAGGCCACCAAAGCCCACTTTGAAGAATTTTACGGTGAGTAAGATCAGCTACGAAATGTCCATTCGAGGGTAATGAATGAGCCATAACAATAACCAATTCTGCTTCATGTGGTGGGATACATCGAAGTAAAACACCAGTATGATCCAGATAGTATAGTTGACCTACAATCAACCACAATCTTCGACTGTAAACTACAAATTTTTGCCGTAGAGTAGGGGAAGTATGATGAGGAAGACACCCGTCAGTTAGAAACGTTAGTATCGTATCATAGTATGTAGGGGGAACAAGAGGTTCTGTGGTTTCTTCAATAGTTGGCTCAGTAGCATAAATTGCTGGTGTAGTGTCATCAACCCCCACCGGAGCTTCACCGGAATCCAACCGAGATATAAAATCCGCCAAGGCATGTGCTGTGCTGGGTCGATGAATAACTTCATAGTCAAATTCCTGTAATAATAGAACCCATCAAGCCAAGCGACCACCTAAATGTTGTTGTCGAACCAAATACACAAGTGCGGCATGATCCACGTGGAAGGTGAACTTTCAGCCCAAGAAATAACGGCGAAACTTCTTCATAGAGTACACCAACCCGAGACATTCTCTTTCGGTCACTGAATAGTTTCTTTTAGCAGGGGCTAATCGGCGACTTGCATAATATACAGGCCGAAACCATTTGTCAGTGTGCTACATGAGTACATTACCAATAGCTATGTCCGATGCATCCACAAAGACATGGAACGAACGTTCTCGATCAGGTGGTTGCAAAATAGGGCCTGCGTCAATAACACCTTTAAACGATCAAATGCATTTTGGCACTCCGACGTCCAATCATACTGCCATGGAGCACTAGTCATAAGCTGATTGAGCAGTGTTGCTAAATGAGCTAACCACCATAAATGTCTGCCATGCCACCGAATTTGGCCTAGGAAACGCATAACTTCTTTCGGTGTCGTAGGGACTGGTGCCTCCAACATGGGTGCAACTTTATCCCGATCAACTTGTATCCCTTGTACAGAGATAATATGTCTGAGTAGTTTGCCACAAGAGACCGCAAAAACCGACTTTGTCGGGTTCAAGCATAATCGGTATTCGTGACATTTTTCAAAGCAGCACCATAAATGATACAGGTGCGCCGCAGTCTTACCAAATAAGGAAAAGTCGTCCAAATATACTTGCATAAAAGTTGTTAAGTAGGGTGAAAAAACTTCTTCCATACATTGTTGAAACGTACTTGGAGCATTCCTTAGCCCAAACCACATTACCGTACAAACATAAACACCCTAGTTCGTGATAAAAGCTGTTTTAGGTATGTCTTGTTCTGCCATCCTCACCTGGTTATAGGCACTGTAGCCATCCAGAAATGAATACATGTCGTGCCTGGCCACCCGATCGAGCATTGTGTCCAGAAAGGGGAGAGGAAATGGATCCGGTATAGTGGCCGCGTTCAGTTTCCGGTAATCAACACAGATGCGCAACTGTTTATTTTTCTTTGGAACAATCACTATCGGAGATATCCATTTAGCATGCTTGATTGGTACAATGAATCCCACCTTCAGTAACCGATCGAGTTCTGCTTTGACGTGTGCTGCATAATTGGGGTTCATTCGGTAACTAGGCTATTTAATTGGCTTCGCCTCTGGTTTGAGCACTACCCGATGTTGATAGATCCGTAGGTCTAGACCTTTCATATCTCGATAGTTCCAAGCAAAAACATCGGAGAACTCACGCAAGAGTCGAATCAAATCATCTTGAAATGTCTCTGACAATCCTGCCTTAATCTTAACGGGTTGCGGGTTATCCGCATCACCCAAATTATATGTTACTAACTGATCTTCTGGTACATAAAATTATCGAGCTTTTACCAGATCATCAACTGACTGCAAAAGTTGATGTAAGGTGGCTCCAGTCAAGCACCCAATCTGGTCTGAACCACTGCTGCTTGTGATTCAACTGGTGAAATATAGACCATGTTGGTCATTGGATTTTGTCGCTCCTTCTTCCTTTTGTCGTACTCTGCTACATCCTTGCAAAATCTACAGATGTGGCCAATCTCACCGCAAAAATGACATCAAGGTGGTGGAAGAGAAGTACCTTCCGCTGATGTACCCGCCTACTATCGATTTGAATTGAAATTGGTAATTCCGTTGATCACGATAATTCCTATATCCTTGCGACTGGTTGGTTTGCATCTGTGGTGGCACATAATGGGCTGCTGGCTGACTTGGTTCCTGTATGATGGCATTTACAGCTGCTCTCCCTTGCACTTTGGCATTATACGAGCAATTTTCCGTTGAGTGTCCTGTTGTGTTGCAGATGGCACAATACATTTGGTTAAGGGCACATGTAGCACTGGTGTGCCCTGGATTTTTGCACTTGGTGCAATACATCTGTTTAGCCGGATCATCTTGTACGTCTTACTTGCTTTTAGCCACTCCAAATCTTCAGTGAATCCCCCAACTTTATGCTCTAGTTGTAGGGCCATCACAATAACAACATCTAGTGTCATAGCACCCACACAACGGATGATCATGATTTGTCTTAACTGTGGGGTCAAATCGTTAATGAACCACTGGGTTATAACATCATCCGATAGATTAGCATGTGCCGGAGGTAGTTGTCTTAAGTGAGTTCTAAACAATGTTGCGTATTCCTGAACAGTCTGGTGCGGCTTCTGCCGATTGTTCTGCAAATAGTCGAAGATTTCGACAGGATTCTTCTTCAATCGAAACCTCTGTAAAAACGCATCCCGCACGGCATCATAGTTAACGAAATGATTAATATCATACTCAGTCAGCCATCTAGCCGCTTCATTAACTAAGGTGGCCTGAAATACGATAGCCTTGTACGCCGGATCGGGTGGATGGTTCAACACTGCATAGCTTACCTCAAAGGTGCGCACATGTGCATCAGGGTCATCACCCGGAAATCCACCGAATTTTGTGTAAGTCACCCATGTTGGAACCGGTCGTAGTGGGATGATTGGATGTGGCTGTTGCTGTTGGTGGTGTTGTTGTTGCTGTCGTTGCTGCTGTTGTTGCTGTTGACCACTCATGGTGCTATTATTGGTACTAT
>CM035413.1:83463354-83468827 GCA_020310875.1 Ceratopteris richardii
ATTGGGACACAAAGAATTGTCTCAAAATTGTGTGTAATTCCCATTTTTCCTAAATAGGCCTTTCAAGCAAATTTCACAAAAGGGAAGACAAATTTCAGAGGTAAAGGAAGAGGAGGTAAGAACAAAGATAATGCTAAAGCTTGTTGGATTTGTGGCAGAACAAATCATTTGGCAAATGATTGTTGGTATAATAATCAAAGTGGAGGATACAACAATCAGAGTTATAGTCAAAGAGGTAGAGGAGGCAGAAACCAAAGAGGCAATTTCAGAGGAAGAGGTGGTAGGACATCATATGGTAGAGGAGGTGGAAGAAACTTCCAATCTCAGTCCTACAACAATAATTATTATAATTATGCATCAGATCAGAAGGATGACATGACTCTTATCCTGAATGCAACTCATGAATCAATGGAAGAAGATCAAAGAGTGTTTTATATTGACTCAGGGTGCAGCAATCATCTGAGTGGGAATCTATCCTTGATGACTGATATGGAAGCAAGGATGAATGGACATACAGTTCAAACAGGTGACAATACCAAACATAAAGTGGAGAGCATTGGATCAGTGAAGACAAAGAGTGGAAGTACACTTCTGAGCAAGGTACTTTATGTCCCTACTATTCCTAAAAATTTGATAAGTGTAGGGCAAATTGTGGAGAAAGGATATGAGGTAAGATTTACAAATGATGGTGTCTATGTACAAGATCCAAATCAGGGATATAGAACCATAATTGCAGGTAAAAAGGAAGGAAGATTGTTCACTCTCAAAGTCCAAGGTAATGTGGGACATGCATTGTTTACCTATGGAGGTCAAAAGGTATCTGAATTAGACCTATGGCATAAAAGGCTAGGTCATTTCAATGAGAGAGCTATAAAGGAGATGTCAAAGAATCAGGTGGTGCTTGGATTGCCAAACATTGAAGGGCAACATATGGTGTACAAGTGTGAAGCTTGTCAATTAGGTAAAGCACATAAAAGTTCTTATAACAAATCAGGGTACAAGTATTCAAACATGCTTGAATTGGTTCATACAGATGTATGGGGTCCCTCAAGGGACTATAGCATAAATGGATCCAGATATTATGTGTTGTTTGTTGATGATGCAACCAGGTGGATTACTTTGTATGTAATCAAGGACAAATCAGAAGTCTTCAAGACATTCAAACACTTTCATGCTTATGCAGAAAGGATCACAGGACAAAAGCTAAAGAGGTTAAGATCAGATGGAGGGGGAGAGTATTTCTCAAAAGAGTTTGATGATTATTTGTGGAATGCAGGTATCAAAAGAGAAGTAACTTGCAGGTACTCCCCTCAACAGAATGGAGTAGCAGAAAGGAGGAATAGGACTCTTGTAGAGTTTGCAAGAGCCATGATGAAGGAAAAGAATTGTCCAAATTACTTATGGGCAGAGGCCATTAACACTGCAACATACCTTGTGAATAGGTTGCCTTGCAAAGCTTTGGATGGAGGAACCCCTTATGAAGCATGGTGGGGTAAGAAGCCTAGTCTTGATCATTGTAAAGTATTTGGATGTATTGCATATGCTTATGTTCCTTCACAATTAAGACATAAGCTAGAACCAAAAGCAGAGAAGTATGTGTTTATTGGATATGATGATAGACAAATGGGTTACAGGTTGTGGAGTCCATCCACAAAGCAATTTCTTGTTACTAAAGATGTGACATTTGATGAGCAAAACATGTGGTATACAGGATCACCAAATGAGTATACAGGTGTTGAAGAAATACAAAGGAAAGGAAAGGCAAAGGTAAAAGTTTGTGAAGAAATTGTTGATGAAGTTGACTCTAGATGTAGAGTGCAGGATCATGTAGAAGAAGGGCCAAGATTTGATCCAGAATCAAATGAGGCTGAAACTTCAAGAAGTGCAGAAATCAGGAGATCTACAAGAGAAAGGAAAGAGCCTATAAGGTATAGCTATGATACATCTTTCCTAACAACAAAAGATTATGCCTACATTGTGAAAACAGAAGAAGATCCAACTACTTATGAAGAAGCCAAAGGTAAACAGAATTGGGAGAAGGCAATGCAAGAAGAGTATGATGCTCTACTTGAAAATGAAACTTGGGAATTAGTACCAAGACCAAAGAATCAGAAAGTCATTGGATGCAAGTGGGTATATAAAACAAAGAGGTTTGCAGATGGTAAGGTGTCTAGATATAAGGCTAGACTTGTGGTTAAAGGTTATGCCCAAACTTATGGGGTAGATTATGATGAAACCTTTAGTCCTGTTGCTAAGATGTCTACAATTAGGACATTGATTGCTATTGCTACTTGCAAGGGATGGAAATTATCACAATTGGATGTGAAGAATGCATTTCTTAATGGTTACATTGCAGATGAAGTATATATGGAGCAACCAGAAGGCTTTATGGAATCAATTGGATCAGATTATGTGTGTAAGCTCAAGAGAGCTTTATATGGGTTGAAGCAAGCCCCAAGAGCTTGGAATTACAGATTGGTCAAGTTCTTGAATGAATGTGGTTTTCAAGCATCAAAGGCAGATAGTAGCTTGCTAGTGAAGGCAAGTGAAAATGGATATATTTACATGTGCATTTATGTTGATGATATTATTGTTACAGGAACAGATGCTCAAGGAATCAATGAACTCAAGAAGCAAATAGAGAAGGAGTTTAAGATAAGTGATTTGGGAAACTTATCTTATTTTCTAGGAATGCAGATTGTGTATACTCAACATGGAGTATATGTTTCACAAGAGAGATACTTGAAGAATCTTCTAGTCAAGTTTAACATGGAAGATTGCAGGACCTCAACTACACCATTGGAGGTAAATCATAAATTAAGCAGGTATGGAGGTGAAGAGTTCAATGACATGAAGAAATATCAGAGTTTGGTAGGTAGTCTAATCTATGCTACCTTGACAAGGCCAGATCTATCATATGCAGTAGGTGTGTTGTCACAATTCATGCATTGTCCAAAGAAGACTCATTGGATTGCAGCCCAAAGGGTACTCAGATATATCAAGGGAACCCTAAGTGAAGGTTTGTATTATGGTTTCACTTCTGACACAAGAATCAAAGTGTTTAGTGATGCAGATTGGGCAGGTGACTCAGATGATAGAAGGTCTACTCATGGATATCTATGTTATGTTGGAGACAAGTTAGTGTCTTGGTGTTCAAAGAAGCAACATACAGTTGCTTTATCATCCACAGAAGCTGAGTATAAGGGAATGGTAGAAGCTGCAAAAGAAGTCATATGGTTGAAGACATTGATGAAAAGTTTTGAGTTTGATCATAGTACTCCAATAATTTTTGGAGACAATATGAGTTCTTTGTATTTGGCAGCTAACCCTGTTTTTCATGCCAGGACTAAGCATATAGAGATTCAGTATCATTTCTTGAGGGAAAAGGTACTTGATAAAGAGATTGAAGTGATGTACACTCCAACAAAAGAACAAGTGGCAGATATGATGACAAAGAGTTTGGATGGACCTAAGTTACAAAGGTTCAAAGACATGGCAAGTATAAAGAAGACAGAGAAGACCTCAATTGATGATTGAGGGGGAGCTGTTGGTGCATACCAATCACCAATTGAAGGCTTGGAAGATCAAATGATGAAGGAAGAATCAATTCCTAAAGTGTGGAAGAAGATTACAATCAGAGGACAAGAGAAGTGTACACATATGTACATTAGCATAGTCATAGATGACTTAGATCTTTTGTTCAGTAAGAATTATGTACAAATTATCTATAAATACCTTGAGAAAAGTCGGGGCATGTATGAGAGCTTATGTGACATTAGTTAGAAGTCAAGAATGAGGGAGATAGAAGTCATAAGATAGAGGAAAGTGAATTTGTGTTAGCTCTCATCACTCAGTTGTATTTTCTCTGAGTAAATGAAAAATTTTGCGCCCGATGTTTCTGCGTGTTCTCCTTCTACAGTAGATCAATTGTGGAATGCTTTTGTACAAGTCTAAGTTGAGAGTTGCTTGACCTCTGTGCAAAGTTTTAGCTTCCAATTGTAATCAGGCTGAGTGAATTAAGTGTAGGAACATTCATATGTGAAGTGTATTCACAGGTTCCTAAAACAGGCGCATATTTCGAAGTCAATGTTTTGGTCATTTCTCCTAGCACAGTTTAAAGTTTTGCATGAGTGAGGGCTTAATCTTTAAGTTGGAAGATAAGCTACTTATGTCTAGAAGCATTTTGTAAAACGGGTTCTATTCAAGGAGAACCAAGTCTTAAAAGTTACAGGTGTAAAGTCGACTGTTCTGAGTAACAGTTTCTGACATAGGTAACTTGTGAAATCAATTTCTCAAGTTATACTTAATCTTTTGGAGTAATTCAACTTGGAATAGTTGCGCAATCTCTAGGAGATGATTCGTACAAAGTTTCATCAAAAACTTTACAGATTTGATAGGTCAATGTGAATGAACAATGCAGCAGACTTTTCTGTGTATCATCTTCTTCACAGATTTGTTAATTTCTGATAAGTTAGCAATTGATCCTCTAAATTAGTGAAGTGTTTGACTTACTCTTGGTATAGAGGTGCTCTAATCACAAGAGTAAGTTGTTCTTTTGGAGATTAACATTCTCCATCAGATAGGATAGATAAGTAGATAGATTAGATAGATATGATTGGATAGATAGATAGATAGATAGATATATAATATGTAGATAGATAGATAGATAGATAGATAGATGATAAATATGTGCTGTGAGATCGATTAGATAGATAAATAGTAGGATATTTAGGTAGTTAGGTAGATAGATATATAGGATAATTAAATAGATATATAGCTGAGAGATAGATAGGATATGAATTAGAATAGATAATAGATAGATAGATAGATAGATAGATAGATATATAGATAGAAGAAGATAGATAGATAGATAGATAAGATAGATAGATACATAGATAGGATAGAGAGATAGATAATCATAGAGAGATAGATAGATAGAAGATAGATACATTAGATAATAGAATAGATAGATAGATATATAGATAGATATATAATAGATAGATAGATAGATAGATAGATAGATAGATAGATACGTAGATAGATAGATACATAGATAGATAGATAGATGATAGATAGATAGATAGATAGATAGATAGATAGATAGATAGATAGATAGATAGATAGATAGATAGATAGATAGATAGATAGATAGATAGATAGATAGATAGATAGATAGATAGATAGATAGATAGACAGATAGATAGATAGATATAGATAGATAGATAGATAGATAGATAGATAGATAGATAGATAGATAGATAGATAGATAGATAGATAGATAGATAGATTGATAGATAGATAGATAGATAGGCAGATAGACAGATAGATAGATAAATAGATAGATAGATAGATAGATAGATAGATAGATAGATAGATAGATAGATAGATAGATAGATAGATAGATAGATAGATATATATATATATATAGATAGATAGATAGATAGATAGATAGATAGATAGATAGATAGATAGA
>CM035413.1:83491327-83526327 GCA_020310875.1 Ceratopteris richardii
GAAGAAGGTACAACTAGCCAAGCTAACTTCCTAAGAGGAAGAGGAGGTGGCAAAGGTAGAGGAAGAGGCATAAGCAATAAAGATGGAGTCAAAGCTTGTTGGATTTGTGGTAAGAAAAATCACTTAGCTAATGATTGTTGGCATAATACTCAAAACAATGGTTGATATAATCAGAACTTTAATTCAAGATGAAGAGGTGGTAGAAATCAAAGAGGTAATTTCAGAGGTAGAGTTAGTAGAGGTTACGTTGGAAGAAATGCAGGTAGAGGATTCCAAAGTCAACAGTACAACAATACCTACTACAATTATGCTTCAGATCAGAAGGAGTATTCAACATTGATAATGAAAGCAACATGTGAAAGGCAAAGTGAAGATCAAAGAGTATTCTATATTGACTCAGGATGTAACAATCATCTGAGTGGCAACATAGCCTTGATGACTGATTTGGAGAATAAGGTAACTAATCATATAGTTCAAATAGGTGACAATACAAAGCATAATGTGAAGTCAATTGGATCAGTGAAGGCCAAGGATGGTAGTACTCTCTTGAATAAGGTTTTGTATGTTCCTACAATTCCTAAGAATCTGATAAGTTTAGGACAAATTGTTGAAAAAGGTTATGAAGTTAGGTTCACTAATGAAGGAGTGTTTGTGGAAGACCCTAGCAATGGGTATAAACAAATTGTTTCAGGGAAGAAAGAAGGAAGATTATTCACATTGAAGATCCAAGGTAATGTTGGTCATGCCTTGTTCACTTATGGAGGACATAAGATCTGTGAGTTAGATCTTTGGCACAAGAGACTTGGACATTTCAATGAAAGAGGTATTAAAGATATGGTTAACAATGGTTCAGTGCTTGGATTGCCTAATGTTGCAGGTCAACATATGACATACAGATGTGAGGCATGTCAATTAGGTAAGGCTCAAAAGCAAGCTTATTCCAAGCATGGTTTTATGTATTCAGAGAAGCTTGAATTGGTACACATAGATGTATAGGAACCATCAAAAGATTTCAGTATCAATGGTTCAAGGTATTATGTGATTTATGTTGATGATGCTACCAGATGGATCACTATTTATGTGATCAAGGATAAGTCAGAGGTATTCAATACATTCAAACATTATCGTGTGTATGCAGAGAGAATTACAGGTCAAAAGTTGAAGAGACTAAGGTCAGATGGAGGGGGAGAGTATTTCTCTAATGAGTTCAATGATTAATTGTGGAATGCATGTATAAAAAGGGAAACTACTTGCAGATACTCTCCTCAACAAAATGGTGTAGCAGAAAGAAGAAATAGAACTCTTGTTGAGTTTGCAAGATCCATGATGAAGGAGAAAAATTGCCCAAATTACTTGTGGGTTGAGGTTGTAAACACAACTACTTATTTGTTCAATAGATTACCATGTAAAGCTTTGCAGGGTATGACACCATATGAGGCATGGTGGGGTAAGAGACCTAATCTAGATCATTGCAAAGTATTTGGATGTTTGGCATATGCATATGTGCCATCACAATTGAGGCATAAATTGGAGCCTAAAGCTGAAAAATATGTGTTCATTGGTTATGATGAGATAAGCAGATGGGATCTAGGTTGTGGAGTCCATCCACAAAACAATTCCTAGTGTCGAAGGATGTTACATTTGATGAGCAAGGTACTTGATATGCAGATACAATCAATATTTATGTAGGTGATGAAGAAGTTGTGAATCAAAAGAAAGGTAAATCAAAGATTCAGATATTTGATGAAGAAGAGAACAATGAAGTACAAGTTGAAGTTGAAAAAGTGCCAAGGTTTGATCCAGAATGTGATGAACCAGAAACCTCAAGGAGTGGAGAACTCAGAAGGTCATCAAGACAGGCAACCTACAAGGTATAGCTATGAAATTTCTTTTTTAGCTACCAAAGACTATGCTTATATGATATAAGCAGATGAAGATCCTTCTACATATGAAGAGGCAAAAGGTAAGGAAAATTGGGAGAAAGCTATGCAGGAAGAGTATGATGCATTGATGGAAAATCAAACATGGTATTTGGTTCCTAAACCAAATAGCCAGAAGATCATTGGATGCAAATGGGTCTACAAGACAAAGAGGTATGCAGATGGAAGTGTGTCTAGGTATAAAGCTAGACTTGTTGTGAAAGGTTTTGCTCAGACTTATGGTATAGATTATGATGAGACTATAGTCATGTGGCAAAGATGACAAATATAGCTATTGCTACATGTAAAGGTTGGAAGCTATGTCAATTAGATGTGAAGAATGCTTTTTTAAATGGTTATATTTTAGATGATGTTTTCATGGAGCAACCACAAGGATTCAAAGATGAAAGGTATCCAAATTATATGTGCAAGCTCAAGAGAGCTTTGTATGGTTTGAAGCAAGCCCCAAGGGCATGGAATTATAGACTTGTGAAGTTCTTAAAAGAACTTGGGTTCCAAGTATCTAAAGGAGATAGTAGCTTGCTTGTCAAAGCAAGTGATGATGGGTTCATTTACATGTGCATATATATTGATGATATAATTCTTTCAGGTACAAATGAGAAAGGCGTTCAAAGCCTAAAGAAGCAAATGGAGAAAGAGTTCAAGATTAGTGACTTGGGAGACTTTTCATATTTCTTGGCCATGGAGATCTCATACACTCAACATGGGGTGTATGTAACTCAAGAAAGGTATTTGAGAAACTTGTTGATCAAGTTTAAGATGAATGATTGCAGGGTAGCACCTACTCCAATGGAGGTGAATCATAAATTGAGCAGATATGGAGGAGAAGACAAGGATATGAAGCTATATCAAAGTTTGGTTGGTAGTCTCATTTATGCTACTTTAACTACGCCTAACTTGTTATATGTAGTTGGAGTATTCTCTCAATTTATTCATTGTCCTAGGAAAGAACATTGGATTTCAGGACAACGAGTGTTGAGGTACATTAAGGGTCGACTCAAAGAAGGTTTGTATTATGGTTTTACATAAGATAGAAACATCAAGATCTATATTGATACATATTGGGAAGGTAATCCTGATGATAGGAGATCAACTTATGGATACTTATGTTATGTGGGAGATAAGTTAATTTCTTGGTGTTCAAAGAAGCAACACACAGTTGTTTTGTCATCTACAGAAGCAGAGTACAAAGGTATGGTTGAAGCGCAAAGGAAGTGATATGGCTTAAGACTCTTATGAAGAGTTTCGACATCATTCAGAGTATACCCACTATTCATGGAGATAATGTGAGCTCATTATATTTAGCTGCTAACCTTGTTTTCCATGCTAGGACCAAACATATTGAGATTCAGTATCACTTTCTAAGAGAGAAGGTGATGGATAAAGAGATTGAAGTAATACATACTTCAACAAAAGACCATATAGCTGATATGCTAACTAAAAGCTTGGATGGACCAAAGCTATAGAGATTTAAAGACATGGCAGGTATAAAGAAGATAGAGAAAACCTCAAGTGATGATTGAGGGGGAGCTATTGGTGCAGGGCAATCAACAATTGAAGTTTTAATGAAGATTTGGAAGTGAAGGACTGAATAAAAGTTCAAGTTATGAAGCATGAAGTAAGTGCATATTCAGAAGATGAAGATGTGTACACATATGTACATTATTTCAGAGATAGCTCACTTATACTTTTGATTAGTTATGAGCTTGTAAATATTTGCCTATATATACAAGGGAAAATGTCGGCGCAAGTGTTTGAGAGTGTAGAATACAAGAATTGAGAAGATTTAGATGTGATTAGACACTTGAGAAGTGTGAACATTACCTCTCTCATCTAGATGTAAAGTTTTTCTAGTAATGAAGAAAAATTGCACCCGATGTTTTTGTGCATTCTCCTTCCGTGCTTGATCATTTCAATAATCCTTTTGTAGACATCTAAGTCCATAGTTAATGAGTCTATGGTTAAAGTTTGTAAGCCTAATTGTAAAGAGGCTGTGAGAATTATGAGTAGGAACATTCATATGTGAAGAACTGTTGACAATCTTCTGAAACAGGCGCAATCTTGATGGTCAAAGATTTGATCATTTCTCAATACATAAGTTAAAGTTTTGCATAAGTGAGGAGTGAAAATCTAAGTTGGAAGGTAAGCCATCTATGGCTAGAAGAAAACAAGTTCTAGATTGAGAGAACCAAGTGTTAGAAGTTACAGGTGTCTGAATCGACTTTTTAGAAGAAAAGTTTTAGACATAGGTGACTTGCTGAGATCATTTCTCAAGATCTAGTGAGTCTTTTGAAATGATTTAACTTGGAGAAGGTGCGCAAAACTATAGACGACACCTTGTGCAAAGTTTTATGAAAAACTTTACACATTTGATAAGTCAATGAGAGAGATATGTGCAACACACTTTTTGTAGAATCATCTTCTTCACAGTTTATCCAAAATCTTTATAGTTGATCATTAATCCTCCAAATTGGTGTACGTTTTGAGTTGCTCTTGATATAGAGCTACTCTACCTTCAAGAGTAGCTTGTTCTTTTGGATATTAACACTCTCCATCAATAGATAGATAGATAGATAGATAGATAGATAGATACATAGATAGATAGATAGATAGATAGATAGATAGATAGATAGATATATAGATAGACAGACAGATAGATAGATAGATAGATAGATAGATAGATAGATAGATAGATAGATAGATAGATAGATAGGTAGATAGATAGATAGATAGATAGATAGATAGATAGACAGATAGATAGACAGATAGATTAATTGATAGATAGATAGATAGATAGATATATAGATAGATAGATAGATAGATAGAACAATAGATAGATAGATAGATAGATAGATAGATAGATAGATAGATAGATAGATAGATAGATAGATAGATAGATAGATAGATAGATAGATAGATAGATAGATAGATAGATAGATAGATAGATAGATAGATAGATAGATAGATAGATAGATAGATAGAACGATAGATAGATAGATAGATAGACAGACAGACAGATAGATAGATAGATAGATAGATAGATAGATAGATAGATAGATAGATAGATAGATAGATAGATAGATAGATAGATAGATAGATAGATAGATAGATAGATAGATAGATAGATAGATAGATAGATAGATAGATAGATAGATAGATAGATAGATAGATAGATAGATAGATAGATAGATAGATAGATAGATAGATAGATAGATAGATAGATAGATAGATAGATAGATAGATAGATAGATAGATAGATAGATAGATAGATAGATAGATAGATAGATAGATAGGTAGATAGATAGATAGATGAATAGATAGATATTTGTCATAATATCTGCAATCTGATCTTTTGTAGAAGTGTACACCACTTCAATCTCTTTTTCCATTACCTTTTCTCTGAGAAAATGATACTGTATCTCTATGTGCTTTGTCCTTGCATGAAATACAGGATTTGCTGCAAGATATAATGAACTCATGTTATCTCCATGAATGATGGGTATACCTTGATCAATTCCCAAGCTTTTGAATAATGTCTGCATCCATATGACTTCCTTTGCTGCTTCCACAAGTCCTTTGTATTCAGCTTCTGTAGATGATAAGGCCACTGTGTGTTGTTTCTTTGAACACCAACTCACAAGCTTATCTCCAATGTATATCATGTAGCCATGAGTAGACCTTCTGTCATCTTGACTTCCTGCCCAATCTGAATCACTGTAGGCTCTCAATCTTATATCTAATGTAAAAGGATAATACAATCCTTCTTTCAAAGTCCCTTTGATATATCTAAGGACTCTTTGACCTGCAATCCAATGTGGATCCTTTGGACAATGCATGAATTGAGAAAGAACACCAACTGCATAACTAAGATCAGGCCTTGTTAGAGTTGCATAAATCAAACTTCCCACTAAAGATTGATACTTCCTCATGTCTTTGAATTCTGCACCATCATATCTACTGAGTTTGTGATTGACTTCTAGTGGTGTAGATGCCTCTCTGCAATTCTCCATGTTAAACTTCTTTAGAAGATTCAAGAGATACCTTTCTTGTGATACATATATGCCATGTTCTGCATAAGTGATTTCCATTCCAAGAAAATATGACAATTTTCCTAGATCACTTATCTTGAATTCCTTCTCAAGTAGCTTCTTCACCTCCTTGATTCCTTCATTTGAGGTACCTGTAATTATAATGTCATCTACATAGATACAAATGTAGATCATACCTTCATCTGTTCTTTTGATAAGTAAACTTGCATCTGCCTTTGAACTTTGATATCCAAGATCATTAAGATACTTTACAAGTCTATAATTCCAAGCTCTTGGAGCTTGCTTCAAACCATAAAGAGCTCTTCTCAACCTGCAAACATAATTTGGAAACTTATGATCTGCAAACCCTTGAGGTTGCTCCATGTAAACCTCATCTGATATATATCCATTCAAAAATGCATTCTTGATGTCCAATTGACTCAATGTCCATCCTTTTGATGCTGCAATGGCAATGATTGTCCTTATGGTTGACATCTTTGCCACAGGACTGAATGTCTCATCATAATCTATGCCAAAAGTTTGAGCATAGCCTTTAACCACCAATCTGGCTTTGTACCTGGCTATAGTTCCATCTGCATGCTTCTTAATTTTGTAAACCCATTTATTTCCAATCACTTTCTTACCATTAGGCTTTGGGACAAGTTCCCAAGTTTTGTTCTCTTCTACTTCCCATTGTCTCTTACCCTTTGCTTCATCATAGCTTTGAGGTTCTTCATCTTCCTTAACCATGTAAGCATAATTTTTCTGAGTCAAGTAAGAAGTATCATAGGAATACCTTGTAGGTTGCTTCCTCATTCTGGTTGACCTTCTTGGTTCACACTCTTCATGTATATCTGGATGTACTTCTTCATCAAATATTGGTCCATCTTCATTCCTTCTATATAATCCAACTCTTGCTGTGCTTGCTTGCATATGTTCTTCATCTCCATCTATCTGCATATGTGACTTACCTCTTGCACTCCTTCTTATCTCTTCTTCAAATGTTTCAAGTTCACAATCTTTATCTGCATACCAACTCTTCTGTTCATCAAAGGTTACATCTCTGGAAACAATAAAATGTTTAGTTAAAGGACTCCATAGCCTATAACCCATTTGCTTTTCATCATACCCAATGAACACATATTTTTCTGCCTTTGGTTCAAGCTTATGTCTGAGTTGTGATGGCACATAAGCATAGGCAATTGACCCAAACACTTTACAATGATCAAGTGTTGGTTTCTTACCCCACCAAGCTTCATAAGGGGTCATACCATTCAAAGCTCCACATGGTAGCCTATTCACAAGGTATGTAGATGTATTTACAGCCTCAGCCCAAAGATAATTAGGGCAATTCTTTTCCTTTAACATTGCTCTTGCAAATTCAACTAATGTTCTATTTCTCCTTTTTGCCATCCCATTATGTTGAGGTGTATACCTACAAGTTATCTCTCTCTTGATACCTGCATTCCAAAGATAGTCATTAAATTCTTGGGAGAAGTATTCTCCCCCTCCATCAGACCTTAACCTCTTGAGTTTTTGACCTGTAACTCTTTCTGCATAAGCATGAAAATGTTTGAAGGCTCCAAATACTTCTGATCTTTCTTTTAGAACATAAAGCGTTATCCACCTTGTAGCATCATCAATAAACAAAACATAATACCTAGATCCATTTATTGAACCTTCTTTTGTTGGTCCCCATACATCTGTATGTATGAGTTCAAGTAAACCATCATGCTTGAAACCTTTCTTTTGAAATGGTAGTCTATGTGCTTTACCCATCTGACAAGCTTCACACTTGTATATCATATGTTGATTCTTCACATTTGGTAGCCCCATTACAGATTGGTTCTCCACCATAGTTTTGATTCCTCTTTCATTAAAATGTCCCAATCTCTTATGCCAAAGATCTAACTCTGTAATTACTTCATCACCATGTGTGATTAGGGCTTGACCAACATTTCCTTGTACTTTGAGAGTAAAAAGTCTACCTTCCTTCTTACCACAAACAATGGGTTTGTATGCATCCTCTGGATCTTCAACAAATACCCCTTCATTTGTAAATCTGACTTGAAAACCTTTCTCCACTATTTGTCCAACACTAATCAGATTCTTTGGTATTGTTGGAACATACAAAACATTTGTTAATAAATCAGCTCCACTCCTGCACTTCACTTTTCCAATTGAATGCACACTATGTTTTGTATTGTCACCTGTTTGTACTGTATGACTTGAATTACCTTCTTCCAATTCTGACAACAATTCTATATTACCTGACAAATGATTTGAACAACCAGAGTCAATATACAATACCTTGAGATCCTCCTTCTCTGATGAACTTATTGAATTCATCATCAATGTTGTATGGTTGTCATTCTGTGTATCATTTGCATAATTGTAATATGTGGTGTTGTAAGATTGGTTCTGATTCCAATTTCTTCCACCACCTCTTCCATAACTTCCTCTTGAATTCTGTCTTCCTCTTTGAAATTGATTCTGAAATCTTCCACCTCTTCCTCTGCCATTGTTGTTCTGATTTTGGCTTGCTCCTTGTTGATTATGCCAACAATCATATGCTAGATGGTTGCTCAATCCACAAATCCAACATGTCTTCTTGTTATTGTTCTGATTACCTCTACCTCTTCCATTTCCTCGACCTTTACCTCTGCCAAAACCTCTTCCTCTTGCATAATTTGCTTGAGTTGTTGACTCTTCTTCATCCTTTGCTTTGCCTTTATCTCCTTTCTTCTTATTCTTCATATACATTGCAGAACTTTGACCTTTGTCTCCATCTGACTTCAAGTCTTGCTCAAATGTGAGCATTAATCCAAGTAATTGATTCAGTTCTGGCACATAATGATTTAATGAGAGTTCTGTTGAAAGTACAAAAGGCTTCCACCTTTCATCACCTCTTAACCCTGCAAGTAATTGTGCTATCAACCTATGATCTTCAATATCCTCATCAATAGATCCAAGGCTATCTGCCAAGTCCTTCATCTTAGTGACATAATCACTAATGCTCTGATTTTGCTTTTTCTTGAATGTGGTGAACTCTGACCATAAGCTAGCTTTCCTAGCTTTAGTAGTGTTTTGGAAGTGATCTTCCAAAGCATTCCAAATGTCTTCAGCTGTTTCTAACCCTCTGATATGTGGCAACAAATGATCTGTAATAGTGTTATATATATAAGCTCTTGCACTTGCATCTCTCCTTTGCCATAGCTTCAAAGCTTCTAGCTCTTCTTTTCTTGGATGACTTTCATCTTCAAATTTAGCCTTCTCTTCTTCACCTGTCACATATACCATTAGATCCTTACTCATAAGTAAGGCTTCCATCCTCATTACCCAAGCAGGATAGTTATCTCTATCCAATTTGTCAATGGACACATGATCTGCCATGGTATCCTTGCTTCCGCTTCAACCTGTAAGTATAAAGTTGAAGAATGATACCTTTTGTAGACCTTTACCCTTGGGAGTAACTTCGAAATATTCTTCTGATGACTTTTGTTTGTTAAACACCTCAGCTTCCACTTTCTTTGATAAAGAACTCTCCAAAACTTCCTGTATCTGTTCTTCCTTTACTCTCGAGGACCTTATCTGCTCTGATACCACTTGTTGATGTGTGAAACACCACAAGAACTAGGCTAATGTGGTATTAGAAGACCTCCATAACCACCATTAGCTTAGCAATACTCACATTGTGAGTCTTCATCTCTGAATTTAGTGAAAACCAAAATTTCACTTCACAGAAATCTGCGCCTTTTCTTCAATCCTTCAATCTGACCTGTATTAGCTCAATCTTTGCAAAATCTTTTGATCACTTGCTAAGAGATGTTCTTGCTAATGTTAAGCAACACATAATAACCAAAACTTTCAAGTAATAACTTCAAAATCTCCTGATTTTGCTCCAACTTTTCCACTATATCTGAAAACTGAAAATCTACTTCATCGATTTGACATACCTTCACTGTTAAGCTGATTTCTCTGAGTATGCATCCCGTTTCTTAAAGATCTTTTGACCAAATGTAGTTGAGGAGAGTAGCTTTAAAATGAGCTATCACTTACCAAAAACTTTACACCATGCTTCGAGATCTGACCTTCAGAAGATCAGTCAAATGTGCGCCAGAAAAGTCGTAACTGTCAACTACCTTACATAGTCATATGAAATGACTTAGAACTCAATGTACAAGAGGAATTAGACTCAATCCTTCTACACAAACATGTATTGATTATCAGAGAAGATGTGTACAAAATGGCTTGGCCTAATTTTGCTCACAGCCATGGAAAACTCTCTCAGACTCAGAAGTTTTCTCTCACCATCTCTCTCAGAAAATACACGACTTTTCTCTACTCACTCAGATTACAAAATTGAGTTCTCTCCTACATGTTTCTGACTCAAATTAACTTATATACCTATGGTTTACATTCTTCTAGACTTGAACTCGTAAGTTCTGAAGATCAAATGAAAATCTAGACTCTAATTTTGCACTAATTTACAATAGTGAAATTGTCCCTTCACTTAGGCTTGATTTTCTGTAGGTCTTTTCTTCACTTCTTCTTTCCTCCATCATATGTCTTCATATATCCATGCCTAATTAGTGAGTGAAGCCTCAACATCTAGTAAACTATTGTAATAATCTCGCACTCCCATATATAGTGAGGACCATAATATGAGTCCATTAAATACACTAAAAAAATGATAAGTAGATGTGTGCACACTCATAGACCACTAGGCAAAGCATCTAGCTCACCTCATACACACTATGTATGAAACATGGCCTCGCCTCAGGCATATCAAATAAAGTAGTACGTACTCTATGAATTTCTTCTTAATGCAATTGCCTATTCATAGTTCTTATGTGCAAACCTTGCCTTTTCGCTTCTAGGCTACTTGCCTGCGGACTTGCCTTGTTTGCAATCACATATAGAGTGGCTGTCTCAACTGGCCCTCTGTTGTCTAATAATAAGAAGATCATATGAATGGACTCCAAATCATATAAAAAATACAATCTTAGAGACTTCTCTCCCATACCATCTATCCTACACCTAGGTAGAATACAAAATTTGATGTCCCATACCACCAAACTTTGTACCCCACATAGATGCATGTATGAGATTAAAGTCAAACACTTCTCTCAAAAAGACAAGAATAAATCGGTGAGTACTCACAACCATAAATAATAATAATGAAAATCATGAAGTGTTCCTGAAGTGTTTTCTTCCCTCTATGGAAAGAACAAAGTCATTCCTATGACTCTATCACTCATAACTGTCTCGAACATCAACTCATCTTGAGTTGAAAAATGGGAAACTATATAATAAATCAACTCAATTAGAGTTATGAAGGATGGGGCTTTCATCAAATATCAAATCATGCAACTTGAATCAAATATTAACTCACAAGAAATTGGAATTTATACAACTTGTATGAATCCAATTATATGAAATGAGAACAAGTAGCAAAGTTCTCCTGTTCCATGCTCTCATGGCACTGTATATATTTTTAAAAATTTCGACAGAGCCTCCTCTGTGCTACTAAGAATGGTCACCATAAATCAATGATCAATAAACAAGTATCTAGGGCATATCTAGCCCATGGTGATCACACCATCTCAAAAAATAAGTATCATAAAAACTTGTGGAAAATCTTTTTCTTTCAACATCTGTTGCATAAAAAATTTCCCACAATAGCAGATTAAATCTTACTTTTAAGTAGCTTTTATTCATGCCTACTCTATGAAATTTTCTAACATTATATATCTTTTCTCAAGATTTCATTAGGATAAAAAATAATTTGAGTTGGACATTTCGTCAGAGTTTTATCGCCATTTCATTGGAAGGGTCGAACACTAGATGACCAACTCCAAAAATGTATAGGGTTATCTTCTTGAATTCTTATATTGATAAAAAAAACATTTTCTTTGTCCCCAACTCTAGATGAACTTATCTGGTTTGGTCTCACAATCAATTTAAACTTCAATTAAATACTCATTCAAATCTATCATTCTATCTCTGCTACACCTATGCTTAGGTGAGCCAAGAAACATTGCTGCTGCACTTTTATAATATCTTCTAGCTATGAACAAAGATATACCATAGATTCTATACTGTAGTAGCTTCTCCAAAAGAAAGTTTTGAAATTGGAGCTTCAAATAGGAGATAATCATGTGTTCTGTGGACACATGTATTATTGTTTGGAAAATCTTCACTAGCAACTATTCTAAGAAGAATAGGTCATTTGACCTACCAATTGATATCCAATTTGTTTAAAATTTGTGTAGCATATAGTAATACTACCTATATTCATTTATATAAATTTCATACTATTCGAACATTTGAGGCTTTCACAATGACCAAAATTGTAAGCCTCTATACCTGTAATATTTTAACAATTTGCAGAGGCTAACTTTTACGCTTTTCTTTATATCTCCTAAATGGAGAAAAATTTCATCTTGAAATTTTGTACACACTATTTGTACACACTATTTTGAGATTTTTAGCTAATGGTAGAAAAAAAAATCATACAATTCTAGTAATTGAGCTAAGATAACCAATCACCTCTAGGTGACATGGTCTTTGGTCAATTCATAAATTTCAGAGGCTACAAGAGTTTCTTTGAACTATCAAATGATCTCTAAAAATAATGAAAATTTGTATGAGCAACATTCCAGTATACGTATTTCATTTCCAACAGGAATTATTCAATTTTGGTCTACCAATGAAGAGAAATGCCCTTTGTATCAGGCCTATGTCACTTGTTTGAGGCCTCTACTGCTATTAGTAGCACATCTAGTACAAAGTTCATTTGACCTTTGTAAAAGTATTCAAATTACTTGAAAATTGTCAGATTAAAGAAAAGCGTATGTGCTACTTGCACACTTAATTTCAAAAAATTTGGGCATTCCCTCAAAGGCTAGCATCCAAATCTCTATGAGGTTGCTACCTCACTAACTATTTGCTCAATCATTTTTTTAAATCTAAAAATGAGGAGACATGTTAATCCTTATGATTAGACATACTCATTCATTCTCTTGGATGCATTATGAAATGGAGACATTTTCATGCATATAATGATATTCTAGATCAATGAAACCAATTAATAATCTGAATCCTCTCGTGGAAAAAAGATTCTTTACAATATCCACTTTTCAATTAAAGTGAATATGTATGGATGTCATTTTAGTCATTGTGCTTCTTGCACATTCATTAACCTTATCACACTCTTGTGCAGACTCGGGATAAAAATCTATATCAAGTACATAGACTCCCATGAAGAACAATTCATGTGCTCATGAGTTACTAGACGAAAACACATCTTAGTTTTTCTTGATGGATCTACCTTGTCATTTACTTTCTAAAGGCATAACTAGAATACACATGGTACCTCTATTACATACCTCATGCTCACCCTAACTCATTATGGCGATACATAAAAGTGATATTCTATAGATAGAAAATGCATCATGCACTTCAACTTTCTAGAAATCATATTTTCTATGTATGCATGCATCCACTCATGCATCTTCTTCTCTACTTCAATCAATTTATATGCTTTTAGTTATGCACACATAATACTTCCTCTCTCTCACAAACAAAACATCACTCTAGTTCTCACATTGCATATAACGCCATATGGCTACAAAAATTTTAGCAGTACTTCCCTAGGAAAATGAAGCCTAAAAAAAATAATAACCATAATACAATGATAGGAATCAACATAGTGGTTGGCAAACCACTTTCTTTACTCAAGAAACCTGCAAATAAGAAACTTTTCCAATATGTGTTGTTGGGCACTACACGCCCTCATAACAATGTCTTTTCTCGCTCGAATATTTGTACAAAGATCATGAAGCACACAACAACAACATGTGCATGCTTTTATGAATCAACATGAGTTATCATAACTTCATGTGCATAGATGAATTCATATCAAAACTAACTTTCATGCACATTCCCATGTTAGTTTCATAACATTGGAAGAGAATACAATGCAAAATTATAAGCTTTGATGCGAAAACTATTCAAGTGAATATCTTTGAGAGAAAAGATATGATGCAAAGATATGAAAATAAATTCATTCCTATCCAAATGGTTCAAAATATAATTAGGAATACCTTATTATCATAATTAAGCACTCAATTCACTCAAAAAGAGTTTCTCGTCAGTCAACAAGCATCAAAAAGCTTGTCAAGAGATGGCTTGAAATGGTCAAAATATGGAGTATAACTAATCAAAAGAAAGGTCTTGAAGTATAGAATCTATAACAATTTGAATTTCTTGATTTGGATATTATATGAGGAAGTTATGGCCAAAATAATGGAGCTAGGTGAGTGGGCAACATACCTCTATGAAGAAGTATGTAGAGAATTAAATACTCTCTACAGGTGGTTTTTAATTAACCAATGGTAGCTTCCAGCCATGCATTGAAAAAACTACTTGGATTCAAATTTCTATAACAAGTGGAATCATCCAATTTGGATACCATATGAGAGAGTTATGTCCATTTTAGTAAAGGTAGGTATGCTAACCATGCTCTTTCTTTACTCTTCTCTCTCTTTCTAATCTTTTCCTTCTCTCTCTAATCTTCACTTTCATCTTCTCTCTCTAATCTTCACTTTCATCTTCTCTCTTCCTCTTTTTTCATCCATTTCTTGCTCCATATTCTTATATCTCTTTCTCTCTACTTCTCGTTTTTTTCATCTCTTTCTCTATCTCTCTCTCCATCTCTTTCTTTTTCTCTATCTCTCTTGGCTTCTCTCTTTCTATCTCTCTCTTTTCTCTTTATTCTCTTTCTCCTTCTCTCTCTCTCTCCTTCTTCTCTTTCTCTTTATTTCTTTCTCCTTCTTCTCTTTCTCCTTCTCTTTCTTTTTTTCTCTTTCTTTCCTTCTTCTCTTTCTCCTTCTCTCTTTCCTTCTTCTCTTTCTCCTTCTCTCTTTCTTTCTTCTCTTTCTCCTTCTCTCTTTCCTTCTTCTTTTTCTCTTTCTTTCTTTCTCCTCTCTCTATGTCTTTCTCTCTACCTCTTCCTCTTTTTCTATCTCTATTTTTCTATTTTTTTCTTTTTTCTTGATCGCGTGCACACCAGCCCAGAGATAGTATTATATATGTGCATATATAAAGAATATCACCATGTGATGTTGACGAGTTGGTTAAGACACCTACCTTAAACCCACGAGGTTGACAGTTCAAAACCTACGATTTGTAGTCTGAAACAGAAGGGTAGATAGAGTAGCTTTGTGAAAGCTACTGTCTGCATCACTTCATGCCCTTTTTTATTGCTCTGTGAGCTCTACAACTTGGGATGTTCCTCTTTAGCTGCACATGATTTGCGAAGATGCCAATCTCGAGCTCTCCATCATTGCTCGCATCCTTTTTTCCCATGAAGATGATGATCTACCAAAAATAGCATGGAATCCTTCCATAAGTCACCAAAGGAAGCTCTTTCTTCCATCTCCCCAAGGTCTCTCTCTCCCTAAGCTCTGATACCAAATGTGAGAAGTGGAGAATGACATGCATGGGACTCACCTCCCAACCTATTTATAGCCCTTGCCTAGTCACCATCTAGAGTTCTCTCTAAGATCCCTCTACTCATCTGGCCATCATGAGTAGGTACCTCGTATGAACTCTATGGCTTTTGACCTTGCCTATCCCCTGAGCATGAAACTTCTCATTCGTCCAAGCATGTATATCTCTCTAATATAACATTATAGAGTAATGAACCAAATAAGTATAAAATTGATATCATGAAAATAGAATTATCACATTACCTATACCAATCTAAATCTCATCAAAAGACTAAGTATACACAGAGAAATCAATAATTGAAGTTGACTAAAAATGTAACATAGACATGTAGCGGTAGAAGATGAAGATTCCAAGATGTAGCTTGAAATATCAATCTGTATTGCACATATGGTACATGATTTGAATGGAGATGAATCTTAGGAAGGATGCACACAATGTGTGATTCACAAATAGCATAGAACTTGGATTGAATCTCCTTAGAATGTATCTCCAAAATCTACTCTAACTTGCAACTCTTTTTGAGTGTATATATGGAGGAAATTAAATTCAAAAAATTGGCAGGATGCTACCTAAAAATTTCCTCAAGTTAGGGGAATCCTTGGATAATCAATCTTTCCAACTTAGCTACGTGATTTGTACCTAACAAGGTCGTGAGATTATCAAGAAGCCCTTACTTTTGATGTAATTACTTTTCAATTATTACAAGAGATAGTCTCTATGGATCCCTTCATTGAGATTACAAACAATGCCATTACACAAATGATATATCAAGCACTAGGCTTGGATGAAAATGCACCAACATCTCCCCCTCAAGCCTAGCATGCTTGAGTCTTCATTCTTCCTTGATTTCTAGCAATCCAATCATGCCTTTGAAGATACTTAGCTTGATACCATCCAATGGTATTGTCAACATGTCTACTGAACATTAGTAGACACATAAGACGACTGAATGTCCTTGCCAATCAACTTCTCTCTTACATAATGATAGTGAACTTCAATATGCTTTGTTCTAGCATGGTAATTTGGATTAGTTGCTAAGTGAACTGAGCTAGTGCTATCACCAAACATGTGAGGAGTTAAAGTATGTAACCCCAAATCTGAGTATAGACATTTCAACCACATTGCTTCTTGTGTTGCATTGGCCAAACCTCTATATTCATCCCTAGTAGATGATAGAGCAACAGTTGGTTGCTTCTTTGAAGACTATGAAATTAATTTTGAACCTGCAAAAGACAAATAAGCTGATGTACTCTTCCTATCATCCTTTGATCCAATCCAATCTGAATCTAAGTAGAGTTTGAGATCAATTTCTGAAGTGAAGAGGTAGAAAAGCCCTTCATTGATTGTACCCTTCAAGTATTTGAGAAATCTCTTGGCTGCTTCCATGTGTGGCTTCCTTGGCTTGTGCATGAGTTGATCGAGTATGCTAACACTATAGCATATGTCCACCCTTGTGAGAGTTTCATAATTAAAGCTTCCTACCAAGCTTTGATAACTTGTGATATCTTCAATAGGTTCTCCTTCATAAGAACTAAGGTTTTCATTCAATTCCATGTGTGTACTTGTGTACTTAGCATTCTCCATTTTAAATTTAAAAAGCATGTCATGTACATGCTTCCTTTGAGTAATGTAGATGCTAGAGTCTGTATAGACAAGTTCAATTCCAAGAAAGTAAGTGAGTGGTCCAAGATCACAGATCTTGAATTCATCCTTCATTCGAGTCTTTACTTGTTTGATTCCATTGATATCATTCCTTGTAATTATAATGTCATCAACATACACACAGAGATAAATAAGTTCTAATCCATTCTTCTTGATGAATAATGATGTATCTGCTTGCTAGCTTTGAATCCTTGGTCATGCAAGTAGGTCAATAATCTGTGATTCCAAGCTCTTGGAGCTTGCTTCAAACCATAAAAAGCCTTCCTCAATTTTCACACATAATCTGGATGATGTGCTAACCTAGTGGTTGTGCCATATAATTTTTTTTTTGAAATCCACCCATTGAGAAATGCAATTTTTACATCTAATTGGTATACCTTCCAATTCCTAGATGCAACAATGCTAACAAGTACTCTAATGGTAGGAATTTTAACTATATGTGAGAAGGTTTCTTCATAGTCTATCCCATGGGTTTGCTCAAACCCCTTGGCTACTAACCTTTCCTTGAATCTATTGATACTACCACCTGAGTTCCTTTTTACTTTATAAATCCACCTTGATCCAATTACCTTCATTGATGGTTTGTTTGGGACAAGTTCCCATGTTTCATTGTTCATAAGAGCTTCCATTTCCTCATCCATTGCTTCTCTCAACTCCTCATTGCTTTGAGCTTCTTCATAAGATGTAGGCTCTTCATGTATCCATATAGATTGAATGCTTTGTGACCAAGGAGGTATCAAATCTATACCTCTTTGGTTTCCTCTTTTTCCTCATTGGCCTTCTAATTGGTTTAAGAGAGCTTTCTGAGCCTTGAGCTAGGTCTTGCACCATAGCTTTCCCTTTTTTCTTCCATAGCTTCAATTTCTCTAGATCTCTTAGGTCTTCTTCAGAGTCACTCTCTTCAAGCTGCTTTGGTTCTTTTGTTGGAAGAGATGGAAAGTCTCCTTCCAAGTCATAGGGTAGCTTCACTTTCTTGTCATCATCAAACCAAGATTTATTTTCATCAAAGACTACATCCTTACTAACTGAGAAACCTTTGTAAGCGGGATTGTACAATTTGTATCCTTTTTTATTTTGATCATAACCAATAAAGGTACACTTTTTTGCTTTGGGATCCAACTTCCCTCTTACTTGAGAAGGTATGCTAGCATAACCTAAACATCCAAAGATATTGCAATGCTCTAGGCTTGGTCTTCTTCCTTTTCACACTTATAAGAATTCATACCATCTAAAGACTTTGATGGAAGTCTATACATAAGGTATGTGGCTATTGATACAATGTCTACCCAAAGATAATTAGGTAGAGTTTTTTCATATAGCTGCTTCTACTATATTCATGTTCCTCCTTTTAGCTACTCCATTGAGTTGAGGTGTGTACTTGGTTGTTACCTCTCTTTCAATGCCTCTTTCTTGTAGGAAGACATCAAATTCATTTGAGAAGTATTCTACACCACCATCAGATGTGAGCCTCTTGAGACATTTACCTATTTGGTTCTCTACAAGTGCAAGATACTTTTTGAAACAAGTGAAGACCATCCTTATGCTTCATAAAGTAAGGAATTGTCCACATGCTACAATCATCAATAAAAGATACATAATATCTTGAACCTGAAATGGAAGATTCTTTGCTTGGACCCCACACATCTAAATGAATAAGATCCAATAGCTCCTGATGGATATAACCTTTTTTGTTGAAATGTTGTCTATGTGCCTTGCCAAATTGACAAGCTCCACACTCGCAGATCATATCTTGCTTTGTGATGTTGAGAAGTCTCAGTACACTTTGATCCGTGCATATTTGTTTCAAGGTTATTTCACCAACATGAGCAAGCCTTTTATGGCATACCTCCAATTTAGAGAGTGTTTGAGATCCATAGCTAAACAATTCTATGTTCTTGGTGTCCTCCACTTCAAAGGTGAAGAGTCTTCCTATCTTATCTCCTTTGGCTATTCTTCTAAATCCTTCCTTGGGGTCTTCCACATATGCTCCAGGTCTTGTAAACCTAACCCACAATCCTTTCTCCACAATTTTTCCAACACTTATTAAGTTTTTGGTAATTGTAGGTACATACAATACCTTGCTTAGAAGATTCATATTTCCATTTGATGTCTTGACATTACCGATCTTTTCCACTAAATGCCTTATATCATCACATGTCTATACTACGTTTATTCTTGGGATCTTCTAAGTCAGAGAGCAATGCGACATTCCTTGAGACATGATTTGACCATCCTGAGTCAATATAGAAAACATGGTCATCATCCTTACCCTACTTCAATGATAGGTTCATAGTAGTTATTGTTATATCCTCCATTGTCTCTACCTCTATTGAATCCTCTTCCTTCGGAATTTCTTAGGTTCATGTAATATTCTTCAGTACTATGATTAGAATAACCATAGATGTTGCTAGGTTGAGATCTTTGGGATCTCCCCCTACCTTGCTTTCCTCCTCTGCCTCTTCCTCTACCTCTGAAGTTGGCTTGGAAAGAGCCACCTTCATCTTCATTCTCCTTAGTCTTTGACTTATTCTTAGCTTTATCTTTATAGAAGCATAAGGTAGAAGATTGATTGCCTCTTGAGGATTCACCATTGTTGTTTATCTTTACTTCATGTGTGAAGACTTGGCCACTCAAGGTATTGAGATTGGGTACTTGCATGTCCATGTATAGATCCATGGCAATTGTGAATGATTCTCAGGCATCATTAACTTTGATGCCATTGATGATTTTCCTTATGATTTTTTCTTCTTCAATTACTTCTCCAATGCCTCCCAACTTATCAGAGATCTCTTTAATCTTGGTGACATAATCAGTCACACTTTGCTTGGGACTTTTCTTCAAGGTAGTGAACTCCATCCATAACTGGTTTTTTCTAGCTCTAGTGTTTGAAGAGAAGAAGGCAGAAAGGACATTCCTTCCATCCTTTCACATGAGATAAGAGAAAATCAGAAATTGAGTTAAGAATATAGGACCTAGCTCGTGCATCCCTTCAACACCAAGTTGTAAGCCTCTTCTCTTCAGGCATTTCTCTGGTTGATCCAACCAATATCTTGTTTCTTCTCTCTACAATTCCATTCAATTTAGAAGAGTACCTGGTAGTCACTTCCCTTTTGATACCTTTATCCTGCAAGAACTCATCAAACTCTTTGGAGAAGTATTCTCTCCCTCCATTAGATTTGAGCTTCTTTAGTGATCTACCTGTATGATTCTCCACATGTGCTAGATAATTTTTGAAGCAATTAAACACTTCATTCTTACTCTAAATAAAGTACAAAATAGTCCATCTACTATGGTCATCTATAAATGAGACATAATACCTTGATCTTGCCAATGAAGGTTCTTGGCTTGGCCCCCATACATCTATACATTCTAAGTCAAATATGTTTTTGTGGATGTAGCCTTTGTGATTGAATGGTTTTCTTTGTGCCTTCCCATTTTGACATGCATCACATCTGCTAATCACATGTTGATTTGGTATGTTTTGAAATCCAAGAACACTTTGATCCCTGCATATGTCTTTCACTGTTCTTTCATTCACATGAGCCAAATCTCTTATGCCACACTTCAAGCTCACTTATGGTTTGAGATCCAAAGTTGAATAGAGCTAGTTTTTTGTTTCTCCTGCTTCAAAAGTAAAGAGTCTACCATGATTCTTACCTCTAGCTATCTTCTTGAAGCCTTGCCATTGATCCTCCACAAAATCTTCATGTTGGGTGAGCCTAACTTGCAAGCCTTTCTCAACTATTTGACCTCCACTTATTAGGTTTTTTGTAATAGTGGGACACATAGAGTGCCTTGCTCAAAATATTTGTCCTGTCATTGGAAGCTTTGACATTACCAATCTTCTCCACACTATGCTTTGTGTCATCTCCTATTTGAACTTCATGTCTATGCTTTGGACATTCCAAATTGTTGAGGCTTCACTCACTAATTAGGCATGGATATATGAAGACATATGAAGACATATGATGGAGGAAAGAAGAAGTGAAGAAAAGACCTACAGAAAATCAAGCCTAAGTGAAGGGACAATTTCACTATTGTAAATTAGTGCAAAATTAGAGTCTAGATTTTCATTTGATCTTCAGAACTTACGAGTTCAAGTCTAGAAGAATGTAAACCATAGGTATATAAGTTAATTTGAGTCAGAAACATGTAGGAGAGAACTCAATTTTGTAATCTGAGTGAGTAGAGAAAAGTCGTGTATTTTCTGAGAGAGATGGTGAGAGAAAACTTCTGAGTCTGAGAGAGTTTTCCATGGCTGTGAGAAAAACTAGGCCAAGCCATTTTGTACACATCTTCTCTGATAATCAATACATGTTTGTGTAGAAGGATTGAGTCTAATTCCTCTTGTACATTGAGTTCTAAGTCATTTCATATGACTGTGTAAGGTAGTTGACAGTTACGACTTTTCTGGCACACATTTGACTGATCTTTTGAAGGTCAGATCTCGAAGCATGGTGTAAAGTTTTTGGTAAGTGATAGCTCATTTTAAAGCTACTCTCCTCAACTACATTTGGTCAAAAGATCTTTAAGAAACGGGACGCATACTCAGAGAAATCAGCTTAACAGTGAAGGTATGTCAAATCGATGAAGTAGATTTTCAGTTTTCAGACATAGTGAAAAGTTGGAGCAAAATCAGGAGATTTTGAAGTTATTACTTGAAAGTTTTGGTTATTATGTGTTGCTTAACATTAGCAAGAACATCTCTTAGCAAGTGATCAAAAGATTTTGCAAAGATTGAGCTAATACAGGTCAGATTGAAGGATTGAAGAAAAGGCGCAGATTTCTGTGAAGTGAAATTTTGGTTTTCACTAAATTCAGAGATGAAGACTCACAATGTGAGTATTGCTAAGCTAATGGTGGTTATGGAGGTCTTCTAATACCACATTAGCCTAGTTCTTGTGGTGTTTCACACATCAACAAGTGGTATCAGAGCAGATAAGGTCCTCGAGAGTAAAGGAAGAACAGATACAGGAAGTTTTGGAGAGTTCTTTATCAAAGAAAGTGGAAGCTGAGGTGTTTAACAAACAAAAGTCATCAGAAGAATATTTCGAAGTTACTCCCAAGGGTAAAGGTCTACAAAAGGTATCATTCTTCAACTTTATACTTACAGGTTGAAGCAGAAGCAAGGATACCATGGCAGATCATGTGTCCATTGACAAATTGGACAGAGATAACTATCCTGCTTGGGTAATGAGGATGGAAGCCTTACTTATGAGTAAGGATCTAATGGTATATGTGACAGGTGAAGAAGAGAAGCCTAAATTTGAAGATGAAAGTCATCCAAGAAAAGAAGAGCTAGAAGCTTTGAAGCTATGGCAAAGGAGAGATGCAAGTGCAAGAGCTTATATATATAACACTATTACAGATCATTTGTTGCCACATATCAGAGGGTTAGAAACAGCTGAAGACATTTGGAATGCTTTGGAAGATCACTTCCAAAACACTACTAAAGCTAGGAAAGCTAGCTTATGGTCAGAGTTCACCACATTCAAGAAAAAGCAAAATCAGAGCATTAGTGATTATGTCACTAAGATGAAGGACTTGGCAGATAGCCTTGGATCTATTGATGAGGATATTGAAGATCATAGGTTGATAGCACAATTACTTGCAGGGTTCAGAGGTGATGAAAGGTGGAAGCCTTTTGTACTTTCAACAGAACTCTCATTAAATCATTATGTGCCAGAACTGAATCAATTACTTGGATTGATGCTCACATTTGAGCAAGACTTGAAGTCAGATGGAGACAAAGGTCAAAGTTCTGCAATGTATATGAAGAATAAGAAGAAAGGAGATAAAGGCAAAGCAAAGGATGAAGAAAAGTCAACAACTCAAGCAAATTATGCAAGAGGAAGAGGTTTTGGCAGAGGTAAAGGTCGAGGAAATGGAAGAGGTAGAGGTAATCAGAACAATAACAAGAAGACATGTTGGATTTGTGGATTGAGCAACCATCTAGCATATGATTGTTGGCATAATCAACAAGGAGCAAGCCAAAATCAGAACAACAATGGCAGAGGAAGAGGTGGAAGATTTCAGAATCAATTTCAAAGAGGAAGACAGAATTCAAGAGGAAGTTATGGAAGAGGTGGTGGAAGAAATTGGAATCAGAACCAATCTTACAACACCACATATTACAATTATGCAAATGATACACAGAATGACAACCATACAACATTGATGATGAATTCAATAAGTTCATCAAAGAAGGAGGATCTCAAGGTATTTTATATTGACTCTGGTTGTTCAAATCATTTGTCAGGTAATATAGAATTGTTGTCAGAATTGGAAGAAGGTAATTCAAGTCATACAGTACAAACAGGTGACAATACAAAACATAGTGTGCATTCAATTGGAAAAGTGAAGTGCAGGAGTGGAGCTGATTTATTAACAAATGTTTTGTATGTTCCAACAATACCAAAGAATCTGATTAGTGTTGGACAAATAGTGGAGAAAGGTTTTCAAGTCAGATTTACAAATGAAGGGGTATTTGTTGAAGATCCAGAGGATGCATACAAACCCATTGTTTGTGGTAAGAAGGAAGGTAGACTTTTTACTCTCAAAGTACAAGGAAATGTTGGTCAAGCCCTAATCACACATGGTGATGAAGTAATTACAGAGTTAGATCTTTGGCATAAGAGATTGGGACATTTTAATGAAAGAGGAATCAAAACTATGGTGGAGAACCAATCTGTAATGGGGCTACCAAATGTGAAGAATCAACATATGATATACAAGTGTGAAGCTTGTCAGATGGGAAAAGCACATAGACTACCATTTCAAAAGAAAGGTTTCAAGCATGATGGTTTACTTGAACTCATACATACAGATGTATGGGGACCAACAAAAGAAGGTTCAATAAATGGATCTAGGTATTATGTTTTGTTTATTGATGATGCTACAAGGTGGATAACCCTTTATGTTCTAAAAGAAAGATCAGAAGTATTTGGAGCCTTCAAACATTTTCATGCTTATGCAGAAAGAGTTACAGGTCAAAAACTCAAGAGGTTAAGGTCTGATGGAGGGGGAGAATACTTCTCCCAAGAATTTAATGACTATCTTTGGAATGCAGGTATCAAGAGAGAGATAACTTGCAGGTATACACCTCAACATAATGGGGTGGCAGAAAGGAGAAATAGAACATTAGTTGAATTTGCAAGAGCAATGTTAAAGGAAAAGAATTGCCCTAATTATCTTTGGGCTGAGGTTGTAAATACAGCTACATACCTTGTGAATAGGCTACCATGTGGAGCTTTGAATGGTATGACCCCTTATGAAGCTTGGTGGGGTAAGAAACCAACACTTGATCATTGTAAAGTGTTTGGGTCAATTGCCTATGCTTATGTGCCATCACAACTCAGACATAAGCTTGAACCAAAGGTAGAAAAATATATGTTCATTGGGTATGATGAAAAGCAAATGGGTTATAGGCTATGGAGTCCTTTAACTAAACATTTTATTGTTTCCAGAGATGTAACCTTTGATGAACAGAAGAGTTGGTATGCAGATAAAGATTGTGAACTTGAAACATTTGAAGAAGAGATAAGAAGGAGTGCAAGAGGTAAGTCACATATGCAGATAGATGGAGATGAAGAACATATGCAAGCAAGCACATCAAGAGTTGGATTATATAGAAGGAATGAAGATGGACCAATATTTGATGAAGAAGTACATCCAGATATACATGAAGAGTGTGAACCAAGAAGGTCAACCAGAATGAGGAAGCAACCTACAAGGTATTCCTATGATACTTCTTACTTGACTCAGAAAAATTATGCTTACATGGTTAAGGAAGATGAAGAACCTCAAAGCTATGATGAAGCAAAGGGTAAGAGACAATGGGAAGTAGCAATGAAGGAAGAGTTTGATGCACTTGAAGAGAACAAAACTTGGGAACTTGTCCCAAAGCCTAATGGTAAGAAAGTGATTGGAAATAAATGGGTTTACAAAATTAAGAAGCATGCAGATGGAACTATAGCCAGGTACAAAGCCAGATTGGTGGTTAAAGGCTATGCTCAAACTTTTGGCATAGATTATGATGAGACATTCAGTCCTGTGGCAAAGATGTCAACCATAAGGACAATCATTGCCATTGCAACATCAAAAGGATGGACATTGAGTCAATTGGACATCAAGAATGCATTTTTGAATGGATATATATCAGATGAGGTTTACATGGAGCAACCTCAAGGGTTTGCAGATCATAAGTTTCCAAATTATGTTTTCAGGTTGAGAAGAGCTCTTTATGGTTTGAAGAAAGCTCCAAGAGCTTGGAATTATAGACTTGTAAAGTATCTTAATGATCTTGGATATCAAAGTTCAAAGGCAGATGCAAGTTTACTTATCAAAAGAACAGATGAAGGTATGATCTACATTTGTATCTATGTAGATGACATTATAATTACAGGTACCTCAAATGAAGGAATCAAGGAGGTGCAGAAGCTACTTGAGAAGGAATTCAAGATAAGTGATCTAGGAAAATTATCATATTTTCTTGGAATGGAAATCACTTATGCAGAACATGGCATATATGTATCACAAGAAAGGTATCTCTTGAATCTTCTAAAGAAGTTTAACATGGAGAATTGCAGAGAGGCATCTACACCACTAGAAGTCAATCACAAACTCAGTAGATATGATGGTGCAGAATTCAAAGACATGAGGAAGTATCAATCTTTAGTGGGAAGTTTGATTTATGCAACTCTAACAAGGCCTGATCTTAGTTATGCAGTTGGTGTTCTTTCTCAATTCATGCATTGTCCAAAGGATCCACATTGGATTGCAGGTCAAAGAGTCCTTAGATATATCAAAGGGACTTTGAAAGAAGGATTGTATTATCCTTTTACATCAGATATAAGATTGAGAGCCTATAGTGATTCAGATTGGGCAGGAAGTCAAGATGACAGAAGGTCTACTCATGGCTACTTGATATACATTGGAGATAAGCTTGTGAGTTGGTGTTCAAAGAAACAACACACAGTGGCCTTATCATCTACAGAAGCTGAATACAAAGGACTTGTGGAAGCAGCAAAGGAAGTCATATGGATGCAGACATTATTCAAAAGCTTGGGAATTGATCAAGGTATACCCATCATTCATGGAGATAACATGAGTTCATTATATCTTGCAGCAAATCCTGTATTTCATGCAAGGACAAAGCACATAGAGATACAGTATCATTTTCTCAGAGAAAAGGTAATGGAAAAAGAGGTTGAAGTGGTGTACACTTCTACAAAAGATCAGATTGCAGATATTATGACAAAAAGTTTGGATGGAGTAAAGACAGGTAAGTTCAAGGAGATGGCAGGAATAAAAGAGAAGAAGATTATGTGAAGAAGTCAAATTATGCTAATTAGTGATTGAGGGGGAGCTGTTGAGGCTTCACTCACTAATTAGGCATGGATATATGAAGACATATGAAGACATATGATGGAGGAAAGAAGAAGTGAAGAAAAGACCTACAGAAAATCAAGCCTAAGTGAAGGGACAATTTCACTATTGTAAATTAGTGCAAAGTTAGAGTCTAGATTTTCATTTGATCTTCAGAACTTACGAGTTCAAGTCTAGAAGAATGTAAACCATAGGTATATAAGTTAATTTGAGTCAGAAACATGTAGGAGAGAACTCAATTTTGTAATCTGAGTGAGTAGAGAAAAGTCGTGTATTTTCTGAGAGAGATGGTGAGAGAAAACTTCTGAGTCTGAGAGAGTTTTCCATGGCTGTGAGCAAAATTAGGCCAAGCCATTTTGTACACATCTTCTCTGATAATCAATACATGTTTGTGTAGAAGGATTGAGTCTAATTCCTCTTGTACATTGAGTTCTAAGTCATTTCATATGACTGTGTAAGGTAGTTGACAGTTACGACTTTTCTGGCGCACATTTGACTGATCTTCTGAAGGTCAGATCTCGAAGCATGGTGTAAAGTTTTTGGTAAGTGATAGCTCATTTTAAAGCTACTCTCCTCAACTACATTTGGTCAAAAGATCTTTAAGAAAGGGGACGCATACTCAGAGAAATCAGCTTAACAGTGAAGGTATGTCAAATCGATGAAGTAGATTTTCAGTTTTCAGACATAGTGAAAAGTTGGAGCAAAATCAGGAGATTTTGAAGTTATTACTTGAAAGTTTTGGTTATTATGTGTTGCTTAACATTAGCAAGAACATCTCTTAGCAAGTGATCAAAAGATTTTGCAAAGATTGAGCTAATACAGGTCAGATTGAAGGATTGAAGAAAAGGCGCAGATTTCTGTGAAGTGAAATTTTGGTTTTCACTAAATTCAGAGATGAAGACTCACAATGTGAGTATTGCTAAGCTAATGGTGGTTATGGAGGTCTTCTAATACCACATTAGCCTAGTTCTTGTGGTGTTTCACACATCAACACAAATCAAATAAGAGAGCTATGTTGCCTACAACATGATTTGAGCATCTTGAATCTATGTAGAACAAATGATCATCTTCTTTACCTTCCTTCTGGCTTAGATTCATCAAGAGCAATGAGTCTTCATGTTGTTGATCTTCCAAATAATTATTGTAGTCCCTTTTGTTATGGACTCTATTGTTATTGTTGAAGTTATGTCCACCTCTACCTCTATTGCTGCCATATCCACCTCTTCCACTTCCCTTTTGGGTTTTCCATTGAACCAATAATTCTAAGTGGCATGGTTGTTCTTATCACAAATGGCACAAGGTTGAACATTCTAGCCTTTAGTCTTGTCATGCTTTGGTCTTTTCTTCTTCTTTTTCCACTTGTTCTTGCTTGCAAAGTTGGCTTGCAAAGTATCCTCTTCATCTTCTTCCTTCTTCTTGCCTTTCAGATTCTTTTCCTTCTTATCTACATATAGAGCACCAGTTGAATTACCATGATAATAGTTACCTTCCTTTATGTTATTGTTGGCCTCTTGATTGAAGAGTTGTCCAAGAAAGATACTGAATTCTAGAGTTTGCACCTCATGATGGCCTCTACTTCAATCAGCTCTCCAATGGATGCCAATTTATGAACAACCTCCTCGACCTTTGTAACAAACTCTGTGATGGTTTGTTTTGGAGTCCTCTTTATCTGGTTGAACTCATTCCAAAGATGGTTCTTTGTTGCTTTTGTACTAGTAGAAAAGATAGTCTCTAGGGAATCCCAAGTCTCTTGAGATGTCTTGCATCCTCTAATATGTGGTAATAGAAAATCAGAGATAGATTTGAGTATGTATGACCTTGCTTGATCATCCTTTGCACACCAAAGTGTGAGCTTATCTGTTTCCTCTTGAGTAGGTCCTCCTTTGGAACTTGGAATAGGCATTGCTTCATAGCCTAATACAATCCCATATAGGTTTCTTCCTTGCAAGTAAGCCTCCATTCTAATTTCCCAAGCAGCATAATTGTTTCTATCAAGCTTCTCAATCATTGATGGAAATCCATTTCCCATCTTGAAGTTGCTCTAATACCACAGAAAGAAGTTGGAGGAGCTTGGAGAAGTTTGGAAAGTTGAGTTGTCAAGTGGTGAAGTTGGTCCAACAAACTAGCCTAGGACCAGCCCTAGCTCTTTGGATATGTAAAGTAGACCTTGTAAGATTGTGTTTAGTACAATAAAACCCAATAAATACTTTGGAACATCATCAAGAACAAGTTGATGCAAAACAAATAAATTGCACCTTGACTAGCTCACAAAAAGCTTCTACAAATGGATGGAAGTTGTGACTTCAAACACTTAGAGCACCCCGCAGAGTAACAATTGGAAAAATTCCTCTTCAGAGAGTGTCATACATAGGGTTGGCTTGCTATAATGCATAAAATCCCTAATTTATAACAAGTATAGAAGGAGCAATCATCTTAACACAGAACTAGTGACATCTCGACTTTTCAAGGAGTTGTAGAGAATGACACTGAGATCAAATAACTTGAATTTCTCTGAAAGTAATGAACCAAACAATCTAAAAATGCATACAAAAATCTACACAATAATAAATTTCCAATGAGTGCTTAAACACTAGATTTGGAGCCGTATAAAGAGAGTATCATTCTCTGAATGTTGACTAAGTCTGAGGAAGAATGAACAAAGAACAAAAATGGCACCAAGCAATGATTAAAGAGTATATGCATTGCTTCAAATCATTAATCTCCTTAATGTAAAAATGTTTTGTGGTCTTTATATAGACTCTTGAGGATATGTCCATTCCTTTTGTCTATGAATTTGAATTTGAAATTAGGTAGATTTGTTAGTTTAGATTGATTGGAATATTTTCCTACAATGTAGGAAAGGAAAGTTATTAGGCTTCAAAAGTCTCAAAAGTAGTGGGATTGTTGCCATTGTACAAAATGGTTTTACAATGTCAAGCATGAAATTGGAAAATTCAAACAAAATGAGATATCTTACTACTTGTAAGTAATACTCTATAGTATTGTTTGGTTCATGTTCTTCCCTACTAAGATATGTTTTTTCTTTTAATGGAGATATATTTCTTTCTATCTTGGTGGAGGAGCAACCAATCCATAGTCTAAAGGGTACTTTCCAAGCGTAGAATGCAGATGTTGGATCACTAATCTTTCCACAAGTCCCTCCTGCTCAACTTTTACGTAAGAGAGCTTTCTTTTACACACTAAGTTGCATTTATTCAACCAAATAATCAAAAATACCGAATATGTTTGTTTTATTCATGGTTATCTGAATAAGCACTGAAAAAAATGGGTGGATAATCTTTCAATCCAAATACTTTTGATCGAGAATGCTTCAGATCAAAAACCTATTCAATCAAAAGTGCTTTCGATAAAAAAGCAATTCCTAACAAAAAAATATATAGTTTTACATTCAATCAAAAATTTCAATGTGCACATGCTTGTTTGCTACTCTATAGAGCTCTAATCCTACCTTTTCTTTCATAGAGACTTTTCTTCACCGTATTATTGAGGTATTGATTTAATGTTTATTTATTGTTTACATTGTTGTTTTATTCATTATACCATGCATATTGTATGATTTGCATATGCATCTCTTACATATGCCTGATTTGTATTTATATAATTAGTTTTGTGTTTTTTAATCATCAATTGTATACATGTTCGACTCATGAAAGCATTTCTTACTTGTATACATTGATGAATAAAATTTAAAAATAAACTACTATTGTGATTGTTTGACTCACGATAGTGATTCTTACTCTCATAGTAGTATAGGACTCAATAATAGATCTATTGAGATTGTTTGAATCACCACCTCGATTCCTACTCTCTCAATAATATAGGGAGTGTATAGGGACTATTGTGATTGTCTAATTCTTTGACTTTTACTCTCACAATAGTCACTAAGATTCCGATGAGCATATTTAGTGTAGGTCACAAGGTGTATAGAAACTATTGTGATTGTCTCATTCTTTGACTCTTACAAAGGAATGGAAGCAAGCTATGAAAGAGGAGATCAAAGCTCTCAACACATGGGAGCTAGTGCCAAAGATTTCATTGAGCAATTATCTAGAACAACATATATCAACATTGAAGATAAATTTGGTAGTGTGTCCAATTGAGAACATGTAATAGATGAGCAAATGTCCAAAGAACTTACTTGTATCTTTGCACAGATAATCAAAGTAGTAGAGTCATCAGCATTGGATACCACCACAATGCATGAATTAATCAACAAAATCAAATTTGTCAATTTACATTATCAGACAATGAAGAGAGGAAAGCGAGTGAGATCGGATATGATGGAATAGGGAGAGAGACCATCGATAGTTCCAAATACAAGAGATATGCATGTGAATATGGAAGATCAAACATTGAATAATCTTTGTTTCCTCCCATATTCATCTATTCATTTCAAAGTTGTAGCTCTCGTGGGGATATGGAATGATCCATAAAGTGAGAATAACCCACCTAAGATTCATTAATGAAGTATTTGCAGCTAAGTTATTCAAATTACATGGTGCAAACATACAAACACGAGAGAATGAAGCCATGAATGAAACCACAGTTTTATCTATTACACATAGTGGAATTATTAGTCCACTCGGATTAGCTCAGCACCATGGCAAAAGTCTGTGTCTTATTTTCAAACTATGGAATGATGATACATTAGATATGTAGCTCGAGAAAATGAAGGAGTACCTAAATGTACCATGAAGCAAAGGTATTAAAGACACAGAAGGAGACATAACAACCTTGAAGACAAACATTTGGAAGTTGAACAATGGAATATTGCAAACAATATCATTACACACATGTAATATATCTGATAATGATCTCCATCCAAGCAACATTTTGTTGCATTTTGAGGCTCAACATGCTTATACCGGGTTATGTGATTTTGGTAGAGCAACATATTTACCAACAAAAAATTGTTTTCTTAAGCTACCTGATTTAGAAATATCAATTTGAATTGAGCCGAGTCGAAAGTACTGGTGGATTGCATCCGAATGTATATCCACTAGTCCTCCACCTTTGAATAAAAGTCGGGAGACATTTACAATTTCGATACTACTATTGAAACTCTTGAAATATATAGATTTAAATAGTTATCCCATTGATAGAAATGGGATTTACAAGTTCAAATATGATTTGGAACTAGCTTCTAATAGATATGTTTTGAAAATAGTAGATGCACATGAACTACTTAGAATATTCTCGAATCTAAGTTGATATGGTTTAAAGATATCCATGTCGGATGTATTAAGACCATATTGAAAACAATCTGTATTCAATTCAACTATGTGGATTAAATGATATATATTCATTTTTATTAAGAGTAAATGCTATGGATTCATTTGAATTATGTGGATTACATGAAGCGGTGTCATTTGAGTTAAATGGATTAAATGAGGTGGTATCATCTCAATAATGTGGATTAAATGAAGTGCTTTTTTTTGAAATATTGAATGAAATGAAGCGAATTGATTTATAATATGTGGATTAAATGATGTGGATTCATTTGAATGAAGTGCTATCTTTTGAATTATGTGATGAAATGAAGTGGATTCATTTATAATATGTGGATTCATTTGAATGAAGTGCTATCTTTTGAATTATGTGATGACATGAGGTGGATTCATTTGTAATATGTGGATTCATTTGGATGAAGTGATATGTTTTGAAGTATGTGATAAAATGAAGTGGATTCATTTTTAATATGTGGATTCATTTAAATGAAGTGCTATCTTTTGAAGTATGTGATGAAATTAAGTGGATTCATTTGTAATATGTGGATTAAATGATGTGGATTCATTTAAATGAAGTGCTATCTTTTGAATTATGTGATGAGATCAAGTGGATTCATTTGTGGTATGTGGATTAATTGATGTGGACTCATTTGAATGAGTGTTATGTTTTGAATTCTATGGATGAAATAATGTGGATTAAATGAAGTGGTACCATTTGAGTTAAGTGGATTAAGTAAACTGGTATCATTTGAGTGGATTCATTTAAATTATGTGAATTAAATGAAGTGGGTTCATTTGAAGTATGTGGATTAAATGAAGTGCTATCATTTGAGATATGTGAATTCTTCTGAGGTAAAATTAGTGTTTCTGTTTTGCACATTTGAAAGTAAAATATTGCAAGAGTTCTAGATGTGAATAATGATCTTGATCATGCTGAATCCCAAAGGATTTTGTTTAAGCAAGATGCTCAATTTGCACAATCAGGATTAGCATTGTTATTCCATCAAGATTTAGAGCTAGAAGGATTAGAAGGAGAACCATTTCAATGAAAGAAGTCAAAAAGCTATGTCCCAATCATTTTGTTCGTGATATTCTCTTTCGGGTTACAGGAAGGGCAAAAGAAATAGCACCCTTAAAGCTTTCTAACTTACAACATTAAGGATTAGCAAAAAGTCTACTTTGACGCTTTATGCTAGTTGAGAGATCATTACCAAATAATAATCAGATAGCACTATATTTCATTCAAATTTTTTTTGTACAAGGTATTCTTCATCGGCATATAGATTGGGATGATAGCCTAAAGAATGCAGGTATAGGTTTGCGTCCTCCTCAAAATGCGGTAGAACTTTGTAATAAAGGAAACAAAGGACCTATTCCTCGAAAGCGACCCTTTATTTTGCTACCTGATGAACATAATCTTATCCATGATTTATCATCACAGGGAGCATAATTACACAGTGAAGGTTTAATAATTACTAGATTATGAAGAACAATTGATGATCAACAAAAGAGGATTGACGATCTAGAAAATAAAGTAAAAATTTACAACTATTTGTGGATGTATATGAGAGTAGATATGGAAGACTCTCACAAGCATCATCATCTTTTGATTGGTTCACAACTGATGAACTATTCGATCAACAAAACACTGAATAGACAAGCTTCTTTTTGTAATCAAAGACCACTATATTATAAAGCCATTGATTTTGCAAATACATCTAATCAAAGTATTCAAAATACATCATTTTCTTCATTTTGAATATCATCATCGCTTCAACCATCATTGTGATCTACATCTAAATCATGATCACTCCATGAATCAGTTGTTAAACTTTCATGAGTTTGAAATTCTTCAAAAGTTTGTTGTGTTGCTATAGAATCTATCTTGGTTGGAGCATGTAACAAATGCATATTACAAAACACATATACCAACTCATTGGCATGTGACACACTTAAGCGATTTCTTCATTTTCAATGTAGAAAATCATATGCACTCCAATTATGTTCACAACTACCAGTTGAAGCTGTTATTGAAAGCACTCTCATAGCTATATGTTGCAACTCCATTGCTTCACCTCTATACTCCTTCCACCATATCGGAGGTGGATGCTTTTGATTCGCTTCAATGTGCCATAGATCTCCAAAACATCCTTCTCAATTTACAAAAGCTACTCTTTGGTGGAATACATCTCGAGCATCTGTACCTAGAAGTAATAACTGACATGTGATTTTGAAATTTTCCATGACTTCTTTGTTTGATGCTTGACCATTGAGTTGAAATGTTGGATCCAAAAAGAATATTGTTCCATAAACGAGTATGTGTTTGCATCCATCTTTTCTTTGTTAATGATACAATCTATGTTTTTTCTCGTAATGAAAATTAATTAAAGTCTTTCACTTTTTGAATAGCTTCTGACACAATCCAATAAACTTTTCCTATCACAAACTTTTCAGTATCAACAATTCGTAAAAGATCCACAAAAGGTTTAGTGAGACTGATGATTTTTTCAAGATTATGCCAAAACTTTTGTGACTTTATTAGAGACGTACACTTTGAAGCCGCAACTCGATAAGAAGGACAGTTCTCTAGCCATGCCTCCCATCTTCGATTAGCAATCATTTCTACAAAGGCTGGCTTGACTTCCAATAATTAACTAAGCACAATATAGGCAATTGTAAATCATGTAGCGAAAAAGATATGAAGTGCTTTATTGGGAGATTTTGAACGAAAGAGTGAATATGAAAATTGATGCTCTCTGATGAATTTGACCACATGAGTTGCATCTAACAAACTTTGTTTAATGAAAGATAATCTACCTATATCTTTCAATAATAGATTAAGTGTATGGGTTGCACATGGAACCCATGTAATGCCTTCATACTTGTTTTGAATTGCAATTCTAGCACTTTGAAAATTAGATGCATTATCAATCACTATCACAATCACATTCTTTGGCACACCCACACGTGATATAGCATGTTCATATATCTTTACAAGAAAAGCTGAACTTTTCTCTTTAAGAGAAGTATCAACAGCTTTCAAAAACATGCTTCCTTTCAGACATATAACCATGACATTAATCAGTGGCTCGAGACAATCTTTCTTTTCAAAGGCTATAGGTATTGTATTTTGTGATCTAGTATGGACAAAGCATGGTGATACATTATTAGATCCACCGTTTTTACTACATTCACTAGGTCCACTCTTTTTTGATGCA
>CM035413.1:83536327-83543827 GCA_020310875.1 Ceratopteris richardii
ATTTGAAGTAACTACAAACATAATTGGAGTTGATTCCGGTAACATTCTGGTACAATTATGGTGAGATTACGGTGACAGTCCGGTAACACTCCGGTGAAGTTCCAGTGATATTTTGGTGAGTTCAAAACACAGTTTTTGACACATCTAAGTGACAGGAAGAATATCTAACAGTAAGCAAACAAAGAGTTGCAAAGATTGAAGTAAATCAGATCAGAATTGAAGCCTGAAGAAAAGGAAAAGTTTTTTGTAAAGTGAATTTTTAATTTTCACTAATACAGTTATAAAGTTTTCAGTTTCAGAAAGGTTTCTAAGCTATTGATGATCTTAGAGGTGTTCTAACATCACTTTAGCTTAGTTCTTGTGGCGTGGAAAATTTCGCAGCTTAATGATCGAGCTCTTACCATGTCAACAAGTGGTATCAGAGCAGAAAAGGTTCTGAAGATCAGAAAGGTCCTCAAGAGTAAACGGAAGTGCAGATACAAGAGAATTTGAAGAATTCTTCATAAGAAAGGTGAAAGCTGAGGTGATCAACAACAAATGGCATCAGAGAAGCGTTCCGAAGTCATTCTCAAGGGTAAAGGTTTATAAAAGGTAAAATTGTTTAAGATTATACTCACCGATAGTAACAGAAACAAGAAGATCATGGTAGATCACATTTCTATTGACAAATTGGACAGAGATAACTATCCCGCATGGGTAATGCAAATGGAAGCCTTACTTATGAGTAAGGACTTAATGATATATATAGCAGGAGAAGAAAAGAAGCCTACTTTTGGAGACGATAGTCAACCAAAGAAAGAAGAGTTAGAAGCCTTGAAGCTGTGGCAGAAGAAAGATGCAACGACAAGAGCTTATATCTACAATACCATTTCAGATCATCTATTACCACATATTAGAGGTCTGGAGAAAGCAGAGTGCACTAGAAGATCATTTCCAAAACACTACCAAAGCTAGCAAGGCTAGCTTATGGTCAGAGTTTACAACATTCAAGAAAAAGCAAAGTCAAAGCATTAGTGATTATGTCACTAAAATGAAGGACTTGGCAGACACTCTTGGATCTATTGATGAAGATATCGAAGACCATAGGTTAATGGTGCAAATGCTTGCGGGTTTGAGAGGAGATGAAAGGTGGAAACCTTTCGTACTCTCAACTGAACTTTCATTAAATCATTTTGTACCAGTTTTAAATCAATTGCTTAGATTAATGCTAATATTTGAGCAAGATTTGAAGACAGATGGAGATAAAAGACATAGTTCTGCTATGTACGCAAAAAGTAAGAAGAAAGGTGATAAAGGTAAAGAAAAGGATGAAGAAGAGATGACTACTCAAGCAAATTATGCAAGAGGAAGAGGTAATGCCAGAAGTAAAAATCGTGGTAATACAAAAGGAAGAGGTAATCAGAATAATAACAAGAAGGCTTGCTGGATCTGTGGATTAAGCAATCACTTGGCTCATGATTGTTGGCATAATTCTCAAGGATCAAGCCAGAATCAGAACAACAATAGCAGAGGCAGAAGCGGAAGATATCAAAGAGGTAGACAAAGCCAAAGAGGTGGATATGGTAGAGGTGGAGCAAGAAGTTGGGGACAGAATCAGTCTCACAAGACTACCTAGTACAACTATGCAAATGATACACAGAATGACAATCATACAACATTGATGATGAATTCGATAAGTGTGTCAGAGAATGAAGATGTAAAGGTATTCTATATTGACTCTAGTTGTTCAAATCATTTTTCAGGAAATATAGAATTGTTATCAAAACTGGAAGGAGGTATTTCAAATCATATAGTACAAACAGGTGATAATACAAAACATAATGTGATGTCAATTGAAAAAGCCTTTTTCGCACATAACCTTTTAATATTCCCATAAGTTGCTTGACCCAAAACATCCATCGAGTGTTGACAACACCTGCAATCTCTATTCATCTACAAGATGGACTAATAAATGAACCTGAATATCAAAAAATGAAGTAGGAAGTTCTTTCTCCATCAAACATAGTAGCTCTTTGCATTCACGTTTTTTTTGTGGGATCGAGTTTTTGTCAATCTCTTTGGATGTAATCCACCTATACATATCATAAAAACAATTATAAATAAGTTAATTAAAAAATAAAAGATATCCAATATTCATACACATTAAATATAAAAGTATCATAATTACCTTATAAGTGATCCAAGACGATAGATCACATCTCGTACTCCTTTCATTGTACATACATCGATAACCAAAGGTAAAATATGTTTCAAAAAGTTATGCCAGTCATGGGTCTTTAATTCAGATAAGCTCTTATCATCCATAGTAAAGATGTTTTGAAAAGATGCTCCATATCCTATAGGAGTCTTAATCAATTGAATTCTATTGTTGATAGTCTGTATCTCTTTTGTTGTAAGTACCCAAGGAGCAGGTGCATAAGTCGTTTCCTGTCGATGTCTATCAAAAATTGGCCATAACTTTGGTTTGGGTTTCTTATCTTTCAAATCATTCCTTGATGCTGTGGTATCTTTTAGTCCAAGAAGATGCTACCATAGTGAATAACCAATATTTTTGAATATATGCATAGGATCAAGAATATGACATACTTTTAACTCTTTCCAATACTCCAAAGAATACCATATTGATATGTTCTCTGTGAGTGCCTATTTTCCTTTACCTCTATTCACATACTCATTATCTGAATCATCACTGAAGATTTCTGATTCTAGATCTATCAGAGGTCCATCTGTCCATTTTTTTATACCAATCCATAGGCATCATAGGTTTTGGACACTGACCTGTTTCAAGCCTTCCATTAAAATGTATCGCTTCTCTTTTAGATCTTAATGGATGATCATCAGGCAAGAATCGTCGATGTCAAAGATAAATATTTTTGTTGAGATTCTTACTATAGATTGATCTCAACCAATCACCACAATATGGACAAGCTTTATAACCCTTAGTAGATATTCCTGCATCATGGAAAATGATAAAAGTATAATTAGATTAAATCATATTTATTTACATGCATATTGAATAAAAAATTTACATCAATACTTGAACAAACACCATATCCTAGAAAATCGTGAATAGTCCAAGCCACAATACCACGAACCATAATATGTCTTTCATTGATGCTTTTCGATACATCAATGACATTAATACCTCTCCATAACTCTTGAAGATCGTCAATGAGAGGAGCAAGGTATATATTCATATCTTTAACTTTTCTTTTGCCTGGGATTAAAAGTGAAAGCAATAAATGTTCCTTTTTAATGCTAAGATATGGCGGAAGATTGTAGTTTATGACTACCACTGGCCATGTTGAACATTTATTGGATTTCATGGAGAATGGATTAACCCCATCTAATGCAACTCCTAACTTTAGATTCTGTGGTTTTTGTGCAAATTCAGGCCATGTAGAATCAATATGTTGAAAAGCAACATTATCATGAGGAATTCTGATTATTCCACTAGTACTTTTGTGATCATGTCCCCAAGTCAAAAGCTTTGATAATTCGGGGCTTTGAAACATATGTCTAATCCATGGAGCCAATGGAAAGAAAATGTCTCAATACCTTTTTTGGGATTTTACCTTCTTCGCCCTTATATCGAGGAGATTGACATTTGGGACATGTCAAAGAGTCTACATATTCACCTCTATATAAAATACAATCGTTAGGACATGCATGTATACATTGATAATCTATACCAAGATTGTTGATTATCTTCTTCATTTCATCATGTGAGGTATCAAGAATATTTTGACTTGGTAAAAACTTTTTAGATAATAACCTGTAAGTTCATAAAAAAAAGATATATTAAAAAAAGTATATATATATATATATATATATATATATATATATATATATATATATATATATATATATATATATATATATATATATATATATATATATATATATATATATATATGCATATAATTTTATATATATGTATGCTTATGTGCATATTTCAAAATATTCATGAAAATTTTGATTGTTTTGGATGGAAACATACGATTGTTTGTTTTGGAGGATATGAAGTATGTACCTTCATTGAATGATTTGTCGATTCTATCATATGTTCAGTTTGAAAGTGTGAGAAGCGGGTTTATACTTGCTATTCAAAGAATTTGGCACTGTTTATAGGCCATACGATGGTGACCTAGATGAATCGCATGCATAGAGGTTACTCAAGATAGAGCAACCTGATTATAAGGGACAAGTGCCAACAGGATTCCTGGGGTATGCAGTAAACCTCTTGCATGTCAATGATGAGTATCTGAACTTTAGGATACAAAGTGGAAATCATGGTGGCTTGAGAGGATCACTTTTATATAGCTTGTTCAAAGAACTTCAGGTTTATGACACTGAAGTTTTTTGAACAAGCTGTATAAAAGTGATCCTCTCAAGCCACCATGATTTCCACTTTGTATCCTAAAGTTCACATGCTCATCATTGACATGCAAGAGGTTTACTGCATACCCTAGGAATCCTGCTGGCACTAGTCCATTATAATTAGATTGCTCTATCTTGAGTAACCTCTGTGCATGCGATTCATCCAGGTCACCATTGTATGGCGTATAAACAGTGCCAAATTCTTTGAATAGAAATTATAAATCCTCTTCTCACACTTTCAAACTAAACATATGATAGAATCGACAAATCATTCAATAAAGGTACATACTTCATATCCTCCAAAACAAACAATCGTATCCTGCCATCCAAACAATCAAATTTTTTGCGAATATTTTGAAAGATGCATTAATAGTTTTAAAAGATGCACGGACAAAAAGTGTCCATTCAATTCAAGTTCTTGTTCTTACCTTATCTAAAGTAAGAATAAAAACCTGCATGTATTTATATATATATATATATATATATTTATGCATATATATATATAAATAGATAGAAAATTGAAAATTATACCTTAATAGTGTCGAAAGAGATACATTACTCCATCCAAAAAGATTTTGAAGGTTGAGAATAAGTAAGCTCGCACTTAGTCGTGTCAAACAACTTCCTTCATATACATGCTTCAGACATTCCTCTCAAAGATATTTCTCATTTTTAGAAATATCAATGCTCTCAGTGTCATTTTGATACCAATCCTCAATAAAATTTGCTATGCCCTCATCTTCATCATTGTCACACAAATCTTGTACTTTATCGTCTTTTGAATATAGATCTTTCAACTTTGCGTATTGCATAGGATTAGTGTTGCGTAGCCTCCTCATGGAAGCTTCTGATAAATGAGGTCTTACTAGTAATTGTGAATGTTGTGGAGGAATATCATCAACATCATATGTTGGAATCTACACATATAAATAAAATTCATTAGTATTCCATAAATGAATAAAAAGTAAACTTTAAATATAAAATCAAGTATATAACTTATTAAATATGGATAGAAAATTTTTATTCTCTCTAGCTAAAAGGTGCTCTTGGAGGTCTACGCCATCCATAATTCACTAATAGTTCATCACCGGCATGTAATGTAGTAATAGCATTGACAACTATGTATCTTGATACATCTCTACTCATGTATGGTGATTCATGACTATTTTCATGCTCCTCAAATGTGCAATTAGTCTTTGAACTATTATGTAACCCTCGACTACTATTTATTAAACCTGCTATATTTCCATGTGTGTAAGGTCTTCCATCAATAAATAATCTTTCATTTTCTGCATGTAAAATCCTTCTACTAGTAAGGGATGCTGTGTTCAAGCATATTCCATAAGTACTCATGCTTTGAACATAACGTGAAAGTTGATGCCAATCTTCCCATCCATATATAGGACCACAAAATGACATAAGAGTGACTTCAGAGTTCGGAGGCACATACAAATCCTCTACAATAAAGAGACCACGACCAGCATTAGTAATAGTGGATGGAGCAATCATATAGTGATTACCCCAAAAGTTGAAAACCTCTCCATCTAAAGGAAGTGGTCCTCTATTCCATCCTCCATATCTTCTTCTATCATATGTTTGTACTAAAGAACAATCAGGAGCTGGCAATGGATAATCTCCAGCCGTTTCATTCTCTAAACTAGAAGGTAGAGGATTTCTAGAAACCTCTGCTTGTAATTGATGAACAACAAGTCCATGACGTGTATGAGGTATATTAACATTATGAGAAAAATTATCATCATCATCATCATCGAGCAAGTATTCTTGTATATCAACAGTAATTTGATTTTATATATGGGTTTTAAATAAAATAATGACATTAATATATATAGAAAATACATACCCAATCATTATCACGTTGACCAGGTGATGGTGCACGCTCAAAAGTACCATACTCTGCCTCATGTTCAATACATTCCAATCATGGTCTTTGATACGTGCCATAACAAGAGTTACACCAACATATAATATGCTCTTCATAGTAAAACTCATCATAATTCCTATGGGAGGACACATGTGAAGTCGTTGCATGGGTAGGAGGCGGTGGAGTACCCTTTGATTGATCAGAATCTGCACATAATAAGAAACAAAAAGAAATATAAGTTATGTATCAATCAAATATATTTAAAATTAAATGTTTGATATACTTATAGTATAAAGTCGTTGCACGATGAGGAGACGGTGGTGGAGTTCCATCTGATTGATCAGAATCTACAAATAATGGTATTTGGTATTAATAATCTGATTATCTACATACACAAAAAATTCACATATACATATTTACACATACACACATATTCACATATACACATTTACACATACACACATATTCACATATACATAACTACACATTATTGTGGGATAAATGCATGTATTTTGTATGAATGAGTGTATATGCATGCATGTGTGTGTATGTATATATGTGGATATGTATATGTGTGTTTATGTTATATGTATGTATATGTATATATATATATACATATATGTATGCGTATATGTTTGCATGTATATGTGTATGTGGGTATGTGTATGTGTATGTGTGTGTATATATGTGTATGTATTCTGATTTTTTTTCTGTTTGAGATTAAATTAACAGGAGATATTGCATGGTGGAAAAAAATAAGATGCAAGCTAACATACCACCTGAGACGTGGCAGTTTTTTCGTAGATAGCTACGTCTTCAGGAGTCATTTCCTCAGTAGAAGGTACACAAAGGAATAGTTTATATTTATAATTTTTATATATTTTAGTATTTTTTTACATTTAATTTATGTATTTTTTTCTTGAATAAACAGGCTGATGCAAAGAAGAGAGTGGAGTCGGGCCACACATCGCACCTAGGCCAAATGGGCCATAATGGTTTTGTAGCTACATTTGTAAGTATATGTGTTATCGTGAGTATATTTTTTATTTTAGTTAAAATGCAAGCAACTAATCTTTTTTATTTGTTTCAATGCAGCGGAAGGATTATGGTCGATATCCTACGAAACATGAGATCGAGTATGCTACACATTTTGGATATCGGTGTTTGAGCGAGTATATGCAAGATCATTCTGATGCCTTTGTGAGTTTTTTTTTTATTTTATATAATTATTTTATTTT
>CM035413.1:83558827-83568827 GCA_020310875.1 Ceratopteris richardii
ACTTTCCTAGATCACCGATCTTGAATTCTTTTTCAAGTAATCTCTTTACCTCCTTGATTCCTTCATCTGAAGTACCTATGATTATAATGTCATCTACATAAATAAAAATGTAGATTGTACCTTCTAGGATTATTGAGATACTTCACCAATCTATAGTTCCATGCTCTTGGAGCTTGTTTCAATCCATAGAGTGCTCTTCACAATCTACAAAAAAAATTTGGATACCTAGAATCTATAAACCCTTGAGGTTGTTCCATGTATACCTCATCTGATATGTATCCATTCAAGAATGCATTCTTTATATCCAATTGACTTAGGGTCCATCCTTTTGAAGTTGCAATAGCAATGATTCTCCTTATAGTTGACATCTTAGGTACAATACTGAATGTCTCATCATAATCTATGCCATAGGTTTGGGCATAGCCTTTCACCACGAGTCTAGCTTTATAGCTAGTTATACTTCCATCTGCAAGCTTCTTCACTTTATAAACCCATTTATTTCCAATTAACTTCTTATCATTTGGTTTAAGAACAAGTTTCCATGTCCTGTTCTCCTCTAGTAAATTGAATTCTTCCTTCATTGCTTCTTCCCATTGTGTCTTACCTTTTGCTTCATCATAGTTCTGAGGTTCTTCATCATCTTTGACCATATATGCATAGTTCTTCTAAGTTATGTAAGAAGTATCATAAGAATACCTTTCTGGTTGCCTTCTAGTCTTGCTTGAACTCCTTGGTTCACATTCTTCATATGTGTCTGGATACACCTCTTCATCAAATATAGGAGCTTCTTCATTCCTTCCTGTTAATCCACTTCTGGATGTACTTGTTTGCATATAGTCTTCATCTCTATTCACCTGCACAATTGATTTTCCTTTCTCACATCTTCTCACCTCTTCTTCAAATTCTTCATTTTTATGACTTTGATCTACATACCAACTTTTTTGTTCATCAAATGTAACATCTCTAGAAATAAGAAATTGTTTGGCTAGAGGATAGCTCTGCTTTTCATCATAACCAGTGAACACATATTTTTCTGCCTGTGGTCCAAGTTTACGTCTAAGTTGTGATGGCACATAAGCATATGCAATTGATCCAAACACTTTACAATGATCTAGTATTGGTTTCTTACCCCACCAAGCTTCATATGGAGTCATTCCATTTAGAGCTGCATATGGTAATCTATTCACAAGGTATGTAGCTATATTTATAGCCTCAGCCCAAAGATAATTTGGACAATTCTTCTCCTTCAACATAGCTCTAGCAAACTCAACCAAAGTCCCGTTTCTTCTTTCTGCTACACCATTTTGTTGTGATGTATACTTGCACATTATTTCTCTCTTAATACTTGCATTCCAAAGATAATCATTGAACTCTTGGGAGAAGTATTCTCCCCCTCCATCCGACCTCAGTCTTTTAAGCTTTTGAACTGTGACTCTCTCTGCATATGCATGAAAATGCTTGAAAGCTTCAAACACTTCTGATCTTTCTTTCAAAACATATAAAGTTATCCATCTTGTAGCATCATCAATGAAAAGAACACAATACCTTGAGCCACTAATAGATCCTTCTTTTGTTGGTCCCCATACATCTGTATGAATGAGCTCTAGTACTCCATCATGTTTGAATCCTTTCTTCTGAAGTGGTAACATATGTGCTTTACCCATTTGAAATGCTTCACATTTATAAACCATATGTTGACTCTGCACATTCGGTAGTCCTAGTAAATATTGATTTGCAACCATAGCTTTAATTTCTCTCTCATTGAAATGACCTAATCTCTTATGCCAGAGATCAAGTTTTGTCATCACTCTTTCACCATGTGTGAGCAAAGCTTTGTTGGTGCATATCAAGCCTTCACACATTGGCTTGGACTCATGGAAGATTGGCATGGACAAAGATTTATCAAGGCTTCACTTGAACCAAGGTTCATATGAACATATGCTTATAAGTTCTTACCTCTTTACCCCTTGTAAAAGTTTTTTTATGACTTGGCATCTCATGTAATCACTTACCTACCTGATTAAGTCGTGGAAAAGAGAATAGTTTAGTGGAGAGAATATCTCCCTACTTTTAGAGGAGAGATTCTAGGGAGCCTAAGTTTGAATTTGAAATTCAAATCACCATCAACTCCTATAAAAACTACATTTGAAAAGTCGCGGTTAGCTCAGTCACTTCAGCTCACTCCCCGAGGCATATTGTCCTTGTAAATGAGTGTGTGTTAGTGCTACACCATAGCCTACACCACCACACCTCAATTAGCTATGCTTCTCATGCTATTGAGCTTGTACAATCTTATCAATCAATAGATATATACACATTTATCATTTCTGGTTCTCTGTGTTATCTTCTTCAAGTCTGTCAACTTCAGCAGGGCATATCTCTGGATCTACTGAACCAAATCAAGAGATCTATAGCTCATTGGAACCAGCTCAAGGTCAACTACAAGCATACAAAATCTCAGAAGATTTCATTCGGCCATTTGGGAGAAATCCGCTTCGATGTGCACACTGGTCTGTGTCTGTGTTCCTAAAAAGTCGGGGGTAATCATATTTTTTGCTAAACTTATTTCTCAGTGTATGGTTTATCAATTTGAGTGATTCCACTTGTGATTGGTAGCTTACTAAGGTACTTTAATACTCCCAAAAGGAATTGTTCCAATTTTAAGTGTACTGGTCACACTGAGCATAACACTGAGCAGGTATCATTACAGAAATAGTAAGTTTTTGGAGTTGTGAAGAAACCAAGTTGTCTGTTTTGGTTTGATCATTACCCAAACCATTTGCAAAGTACATATATAGTTTCTTGGTACTATTTGAAAGCTCAAGGAGTCTACTAAGCATATCTGAAACCAAAGGAGGGCAGGTGTGAAGCAGGTTTTGCAGCATGAACTCATTTCTTGAGTGCATCCAACCATCACTCCCAACAGTGGTATCAGAGCAAAGAAGGTAAACATGGGTGATGGTTTCCCTTCCTTCATTGATAAATTGGACAGAAACAATTATCAGGCTTGGTCATTGAGAATGAAGACCTATCTACAAGGGAGAAGTCTATTTGGATACATATCAGGAGATGAGGAGTTGCCCTCATTCAAGACTAGAGGATTACCTACAAAGGATGAACATGAAAGGCTCAACCAATGGTGTGCAAAGGATGCTTTGGCAAGGTCTTATCTCTTAAACTCTATATCTGACTTTCTTTTACCTCATGTAAGGAATTGTAAGACTTCCCAAGAGACTTGGGAAACCTTGTCAAATTATTTTTCTTCCAACACAAGGGCTAGGAAGAATCAATTATGGATTGAGTTCACAACCCTTAGGAAGCAGCCCAAGCAATCAGTCTCAGAGTATGTGACAAAGATCAAAGATGTGGCAGACCAATTAGCAAGCATTGGAGAGGAGATTGAAGAAGAACAAATAGTCAGGCAAGTAACAAATGGACTCAAGGCAGATGATAAGTGGGAAAGTTTCACCACTGCAATGGACCTCTATATGGACATGCATACCCCTGATCTCACAACACTCATGGGCCAACTATTTACACATGAAGCAAAGTTTACAAAGGCTGGAGATCAATCAAAAGGTAACAATCCCTCTGCTCTCTATACTGATAAGAAAGTTAAGGATAAAGGTAAAGGGAAGAAACAGGATGAAGAAGGCTCTACCTCTCAAGCTAATTATGCAGGGAGAGGTAGGTCATCTAGAGGAAGAGGCAGAGGAGGTAAGTCAGGTAGGGGGAGACCCTACAACTCATCACCATGCAACATTTGTGGATTATCCAATCATACCACAGATGAATGCTACAAAAACTACAAAAATCAGAGAGGAAGAGGCTACTCAAGAGGTGGATACTCTCAAGGGAGAGGCAGATTCAACCAACATCAAAGCTACAATGGATACAACAACCAATACAACAACAACTACAACAACAACCACAATGGTAACTACCAAGGTGGATTCAGAAATAGAAGAGACTACAACAACTACACAGAGGAGCAAGATGACTCCCTATTGATCATGAATATGACCTCCAAGATAGGTACAAATGATGATCATTTATTTTATATTGATTCAGGATGTTCTAACCATGTAGCTGGCAATGTGGCACTACTTTCTGATTTGGAAGAGCCCAAGGGCAAGCATCAAGTACAAACAGGTGATGACACTAAACACTCTGTTGTCAAAATTGGAAATGTGAAGACATGTGATGGTAACCAGAATCTATTAAGCAGGGTACTCTATGTACCAACCATCACCAAGAATCTAATGAGTGTTGGTCAGATTGTGGAGAAAGGTTTGCAGGTCAGATTCACACAACATGGAGCATATGTGGAGGACCCAAAACATGGATTCAGAAGGATAGCCAAAGGGGAGAAATCAGGTAGATTATTTACATTTGAGCTAGAAGATACAAAAAACATTGCTTTGTATAATTACAAGGATCAGACACTTTCAGAGTTAGAAATATGGCACAAGAGATTAGGGCACATAGGAGAAAGAACTCTAAAACAAATGTGCAGGGATCAATGTGTGCTTGGGATACCTAATGTGTCCAAGCAACACATGATATACAAGTGTGGATCATGTCAATTTGGTAAGTCTCACAGATTACCATATTCAAGGAAAGGTTTCATGCATGAAGACTACCTAGATTTGGTACACACAGATGTTTGGGGACCTAGCAAGGACCCTTCCATTTCTGGCTCAAGGTATTATGTGTCCTTCATTGATGACTATAGCAGATGGACCATTTTATACTTTATGAAGCATAAGGATGAAGTGTTTAATTGTTTCAAGAGGTATCTTGCACTTGTTGAAAATCAAACAGGTAGAAGTTTGAAGAGGCTAAGGTCAGATGGTGGAGGAGAATACTTCTCCAATGAGTTTGAAGATTTCTTGCAGGAAAGAGGCATCAAAAGGGAGATCACTACAAGGTACTCACCTGAACAAAATGGGGTAGCAGAAAGAAGGAATAGACTTATAGTAGAAACAGCTAGGTCTATGCTCAATGAGAAAAAGTTGCCAAATTATCTTTGGGCAGAGAGTGTGTCCACTGCCACTTACCTCATCAATAGGTTGCCATCCAAATCACTTGATGGCATGACACCATATGAAGCTTGGCATGGTAAGAGACCCTCTCTGGATCATTGCAAAATCTTTGGTTGTGTAGCATATGTGCATCTTCCCTCACAGGTAAGGGGAAAGCTAGACCCTAAAGCTGAAAAATGCATCTTCATTGGTTATGATTTGAACCAAAAGGGATACAGATTCTACAACCCAACAAACAAAGGGTTCAAGGTAAGCAGAGATGTCATATTTGATGAGAATGACTCATGGTATGAGAATGAATGCAGGAAAGTGAGTCTACCCTATGACATGGAAGAAGATTTCCCAAAGCTCACTAAGGAAGAACCAACTCAGCAAGAAGATTCAAGCTCAGATGATGATGATACAATAAACCTTGAAGAGTTCAAGGCTTGGAAGTCCAAAGGAAAGATGAAGATGAAGAAATTAGAAGATAAACCAAAAACTTCAACTCAAGCAATGAGGAGATCTCAGAGAGAAAAGAAGAAGCCTATCAGATTTGGGTATGACACATCACTTGTAACTAAACATTCTGTATATCTTGCAAAAGACTTGTTGAGTGAAGAACCAGGTACCTGTGAAGAAGCAATTACCAAACCAGAATGGAGAGAAGCCATGGATGAAGAGATAGAAGCTCTCAAGGAAAGTGATACTTGGGACTTGGTACCCAAGAAGGACTCTATGAAGGTGATAGGATCCAGATGGATCTACAAACTAAAGAAGAATTCAGATGGAACAATAAACAGGTACAAAGCTAGGTTGGTAGCCAAGGGTTTTGCACAAACCCAAGGCATTGATTATGAGGAGACATTTTCTCCTCTGGCCAAGATGCCAACTATCAGAATTTTGGTGAGTGTAGCTGCATCCAAGAATTGGAATATGTACCAATTGGATATGAAGAATGCCTTCTTGAATGGATGGATATCTGAAGAAGTCTACATGTCACAACCACCTGGCTATGAAGATCCAAAAAAGGTACATTATGTTTGTAAATTGAAGAAGGCTCTGTATGGTTTAAAGCAGGCACCTAGAGCATGGAATTACAGATTGACAACTTACCTCCTAGACCAAGGATTTGTGATGAGCAAAGCAGACACTTCTCTATTCATAAAGAGAAGTAGTACAGAGGTAATATATTTGTGTGTCTATGTTGATGACATCATTATTACAGGAAATGATGTTCAGGGAATTAGACATATCAAAGGACAGATGATGAAAGAATTCAAGATCAGTGATCTTGGATTATTAAAGTATTTCCTAGGTCTTGAATTGATCTATAGAGATACAGGTATTTACATCACTCAAAAGAAGTATGTGCAGGATATGGTCAAGAAGTTTGGCTTGCAGGATGCTAAGGTATCTACTACTCCAATGGAGGTTAATCTAAAGCTAAGTGCTCATGAAGGAGAAGAAATCAAAGATATTACAGGATACCAAAGTATGGTAGGTAGTTTGAACTATGCTACCTTGACAAGAATTGACATAGCATATGGAGTTAGTGTGCTCAGTCAATTCATGCACAAACCAAGGATACCTCACCTAGAAGCAGCAAAGAAGATCTTGAAGTATCTAAAGGGAACTCAAAGTCATGGTTTGTACTTTCCTTATACATCAGATATTGACATTAAAGTTTACTCAGATGCAGATTGGGCAGGATGCAAGGATGATAGGAGAAGCACCTCAGGATATATTTGTTTTGCAGGAGATAAGCCTATTTCTTGGTCAGCCAAGAAGCAACCTACAGTGGCATTGTCATCCACTGAAGCAGAGTATAGAGGGCTTGCCAATGCCACTCAAGAAGCTATCTGGTTGAGGCTTCTATATACAGAGTTAGGTCTACACACAAGACCACCTATTATCTTTGGAGACAACACTAGCTCTCTTCACCTTGCAACTAATCCAATTTATCATGCCAGAACCAAACACATAGAGGTTCACTACCACTATGTGAGAGAAAAATTACTTAGCAAAGAGATTCAATTGACATATGTGTCTACTAATATGCAATGTGCAGATTTACTTACAAAAGCATTGGATGGAAACAAGTTATGCAGATTCAAATCTATGATTGGATTGCAGGAAGTAATTGAAGAATGAAAGAGAAGACTTAAGCCAAAGTGTTTGGCTTGAGGGGGAGCTGTTGGTGCATATCAAGCCTTCACACATTGGCTTGGACTCATGGAAGATTGGCATGGACAAAGATTTATCAAGGCTTCACTTGAACCAAGGTTCATATGAACATATGCTTATAAGTTCTTACCTCTTTACCCCTTGTAAAAGTTTTTTTATGACTTGGCATCTCATGTAATCACTTACCTACCTGATTAAGTCGTGGAAAAGAGAATAGTTTAGTGGAGAGAATATCTCCCTACTTTTAGAGGAGAGATTCTAGGGAGCCTAAGTTTGAATTTGAAATTCAAATCACCATCAACTCCTATAAAAACTACATTTGAAAAGTCACGGTTAGCTCAGTCACTTCAGCTCACTCCCCGAGGCATATTGTCCTTGTAACTGAGTGTGTGTTAGTGCTACACCATAGCCTACACCACCACACCTCAATTAGCTATGCTTGTCATGCTATTGAGCTTGTACAATCTTATCAATCAATAGATATATACACATTTATCATTTCTGGTTCTCTGTGTTATCTTCTTCAAGTCTGTCAACTTCAACAGGGCATATCTCTGGATCTACTGAACCAAATCAAGAGATCTATAGCTCATTGGAACCAGCTCAAGGTCAACGACAAGCATACAAAATCTCAGAAGATTTCATTCAGCCATTTGGGAGAAATCCGCTTCGAAGTGCACACTGGTCTGTGTCTGCAGAGTTCCTAAAAAGTCGGGGGTAATCATATTTTTTGCTAAACTTATTTCTCAGTGTATGGTTTATCAATTTGAGTGATTCCACTTGTGATTGGTAGATTACTAAGGTACTTTAATACTCTCAAAAGGAATTGTTCCAATTTTAAGTGTACTGGTCACACTGAGCATAACACTGAGCAGGTATCATTACAGAAATAGTAAGTTTTTGGAGTTGTGAAGAAACCAAGTTGTCTGTTTTGGTTTGATCATTACCCAAACCATTTGCAAAGTACATATATAGTTTCTTGGTACCATTTGAAAGCTCAAGGAGTCTACTAAGCATATCTGAAACCAAAGGAGGGCAGGTGTGAAGCAGGTTTTGCAGCATCAACTCATTTCTTGAGTGCATCCAACCATCACTCCCAACAAGCTTGACCAATGTTCCCTTGCACTCTTAAAGTAAAGATTCTACCTTCTTTCTTACCACAAACAATCTGATTATATCCATTATTTGGATCTTCAACAAATACTCCTTCATTTGTAAACCTAACTTGAAAACTTTTTCAACTATCTGTCGCAACCTAATCAAGTTTTTAGGTATTGTGGGAACATACAAAACATTGGTTAGCAAATCTGCTCCACTCTTGCATTTCACTTTTCTAATTGAATGTACACTATGTCTTGTATTATCATATGTTTGAACTGTATGACTAGAAATGCCTTTTTCCAATTCTGACATCAATTCTATGTTTCCTGAAAAATGATTAGAACATCGAGAGTCAATGTAAAATACCTTTAGATCTTCTTTATCTAATGTGCTGATTGAACTCATCATCAATGATGTATGACTTTCATTTTGTGTGTCATAGTAGGTGGTGTTGTAGGATTGATTCTGACCCCAACTTCTTCCTCCACCTCTACCATAGCCTCCTCTGGGATTTTGTCTACCTCGTTGAAAATTACTTTGATATCTTCCACCTCTACCTCTGCTATTGTTATTCTGATTTTGATTTGATCCTTGTTGATTATGCAACAATCATGAGCCAAATGATTGCTCAATCCATAGATCCAGCAAGCCTTCTTATTGTTATTCTGATTACCTCTTCCTCTTCCAAAGGCTCTCGATCTTCCTCTGCCAGTGCCTTTACCTCTTGCATAATAAACTTGAGAACTTGACTCTTCTTCATCCTTTGCTTTACCTTTATCTCCTTTATTTTTGTTCTTCTTTTACATTGCATAACTTTGTCCTTTATCTCCATCTCCCTTCAAGTCTTGTTCAAATGTGAGCATCAAACCAAGCAACTGATTCAAATCTGGAACATAATGATTTAATGAAAGTTCTGTTGACAAGACAAAAGGTTTCCACCTTTCATCTCCTCTCAAACCTACAAGTAGTTGAGCAATTAACTGTGATCTTCAACATCTTCATCTATGGATCCAAGAATATGTGCTAGATCCTTCATCTTAGTGATATAATCACTAATACTTTGACTTAGCTTCTTCTTGAATGTTGTAAAATCTGACCATAGACTTGCTTTCTGTGCTTTGGTAGTGCTCTGGAAATGATACTCCAATGCATTCCATATATCTTCAGATGACTCCAATCCTCTGATGTGTGGTGGAAAATGATCTAAGATTGTGTTGTAAATGTATGCCTTTGCACTTGCATCCTTTTTTTGCTAATCTTTAAATCATCTAGTTATTCTTTCTTTGGTCGGCCTTCATCTTCAAACTGGATTCTCTTCTTCACCTGTTATGTACACCATGAGATCATTACTCATAAGTAAGGCTTCCATTCTCATTACCCATGCGGGGTAACTATCTGTGTCTAGTTTGTCAATGGAGATATGATCTGCCATACTCCTTTCCTTCTGCCCCAACCTATGAGCTTAACGGATAAAGGATGATACCTTTTGAAGTTCTCTGTATATGAAGATACCTTTGAAGTGACCTTTTAATGCCTTGAGTCTTCCAATGCTTTAGATTTCAAACTTTAATGAAAACTTTTCCAAAACTTCTTGTACATTTATCACCTTCTGCTCTCTAGGATCTTTCTGCTTTGATACCACTTGTTGATGTGGGAAACATCACAAGAAATGAATTAATAAGACACTA
>CM035413.1:83573827-83576327 GCA_020310875.1 Ceratopteris richardii
TATCCTGTGATGTCTTGGACTTCTTCTCCTTCATGAGCACTTAGCTTTAGGTTGACCTCCATTGGAGTAGTAGATACTTTAGCATCCTGCAAGCCAATCTTCTTGACCATATCCTGCACATACTTCTTTTGAGTGATATATATACCTGAGTTGGTGTAGACTAACTCAAGACCTAAGAAGTACTTCAATAATCCAAGATCACTAATCTTGAATTCTTTCATCATCTGTCCTTTGATGTGTCTAATCCCATTGACATCATTACCTGTAATGATGATGTCATCAACATAAACACATAAGTAGATTACCTCTGTACTACTTCTCTTTATGAATAGGGAAGTGTCTGCTTTACTCATCACAAATCCTTGGTCTTGGAGATAGGTTGTCAACCTGTAATTCCATGCTCTAGGTGCCTGCTTTAAACCATACAAAGCCTTCTTCAATTTACAAACATAATGTACCTTTTTTGGATCTTCATAGCCAGGTGGTTGTGACATGTAGACTTCTTCAGATATCCATCCATTTAAGAAAGCATTCTTGACATCTAATTGGTACATATTCCAATTCTTGGATGCAGCTACACTCACCAATATTCTGATAGTTGGCATCTTGGCCACATGAGAAAATGTCTCCTCATAATCAATGCCTTGGGTTTGTGCAAAACCCTTGGCTACCAACCTAGCTTTGTACCTGTTTATTGTTCCATCTGAATTCTTCTTTAGTTTGTAGATCCATCTGGATCCTATTACCTTCATAGAGTCTTTCTTGGGTACCAAGTCCCAAGTATCACTTTCCTTGAGAGCTTCCATCTCTTCATCCATGGCTTCTTTCCATTCTGGTTTGGTAATTGCTTCTTCATAAGTACCTGGTTCTTCATTCAACAAGTCCTTTGCAAGATATACAGAATGTTTAGTTACAAGTGATGTGTCATACCCAAATCTGATAGGCTTCTTCTTTTCTCTTTGAGATCTCCTCATTGCTTGGGTTGAGGATTCTGGTTTATCTTCTAGTTGCTTCATCTTCATCTTCCCTTTGGACTTCCAAGCCTTGAACTCTTCAAGGTTTATTGTATCATCATCATCTGAGCTTGAATCTTCTTGCTGAATTGGTTCCTCCTTGGTGAGCTTTGGAAAATCTTCTTCCATGTCATAGGGTAGACTCACTTTCCTGCATTCATTCTCATACCATGAGTCATTCTCATCAAAGATGACATCTCTGCTTACCTTGAAACCTTTGTTTGTTGGGTTGTAGAATCTGTATCCTTTTTGGTTCAAATCATAGCCAATGAAGATACATTTTTCAGCCTTAGGATCTAGCTTTCCCCTTACCTGTGAGGGAATATGCACATATGCTATACAACCAAAGATTTTGCAATGGTCCAGAGAGGGTCTCTTACCATGCCAAGCTTCATATGGTGTCATGCCATCAAGTGATTTGGATGGCAACCTATTGATGAGATAGGTGGCAGTGGATACACTCTCTGCCCAAAGATAATTTGGCAAATTCTTTTCATTAAGCATAGACCTAGCTGTTTCTACAATGAGTCTATTCCTTCTTTAAGCTACCCCATTTTGTTCAGGTGAGTACCTTGTAGTAATCTCCCTTTTGATGCCTCTTTCCTGCAAGAAATCTTCAAACTCATTGGAGAAGTACTCTCCTCCACCATCTGACCTTAGCCTCTTCAAGCTTCTTCCTGTTTGATTTTCAACAAGTGCAAGATACCTCTTGAAACAATTAAACACTTCATCTTTATGCTTCATAAAGTATAAAATGGTCCACCTGCTATAATCATCAATGAAGGACACATAATACCTTGAACCTGAAATAGAAGGGTCCTTGCTAGGTCCCCAAACATCTGTGTGTACCAAGTCTAGGTAGTCTTTATGCATGAAACATTTCCTTGAATAGGGTAACCTGTGAGACTTACCAAATTGACATGATCCACACTTGTAAATCATGTGTTGCTTGGACACATTAGGTATCCCAAGCACACATTGATCCCTGCACATTTGCTTTAGGGTTCTTTCACCTATGTGCCCTAATCTCTTGTGCCATATTTCTAACTCTGAAAGTGTCTGATCCTTGTAATTATACAAAGCAATGTTCTTGGTGTCTTCTAGCTCAAAAGTAAACAATCTACCTGATTTCTCCCCTTTTGGCTATCCTTTTGAATCCATGTCTTGGGTCCTCCACATATGCTCCATGTTGTGTGAATCTGACCTGCAAACCTTTCTCCACAATCTGGCCAACACTCATTAGATTCTTGGTGATGGTTGGTACATAGAGTACCCTGCTCAATAGATTCTGGTTACCATCACATGTCTTCACATTTCCAATCTTAACAACAGAATGTTTAGTGTCATCACCTGTTTGTACCTGATGTTTGCCCTTGGGCTCTTCCAAATCAGAAAGTAGTGCCACATTGCCAGCTACATGGTTAGAACATCCTGAGTTAATATAAAATAAATGATCATCATTTGTACCTGCCTTGGAGGTCATATTC
>CM035413.1:83586327-83596327 GCA_020310875.1 Ceratopteris richardii
CTTCAAAGAGGCATTGCTCTGGATCTACTGAACCAATTCAAGTGTTCTATAGCTCATTGGAACCAGCTCAAAGTCTACTACAAACATACAAAATTTCAAAGGATTCCATTCAGCCATTTGGGAGAAAATCAAATCGAGGTGCACACTGGTATTTGTCTGCAGAGTTCCTGAAAAGTCGGGGGTAGATATATTTTTGCTAAACTTATTTCTCTGTGCATACTTTATCAATTGAAGTGATTTCACTTGTGATTGGTAGCTTACTAAGGTACATTAATACTCCCAAAAGGAATTGTGCCAATTTTGAGTGTGCTGGACACACTGAGTAAAAGTCTGAGCAGGTATCACTACAGGAATAGAAGGTTTTGCTTGATTTGTGAAGTACCAAATTATCTGTTTTGATTTGGTCATTACCCAAATCATTTCCAAAGCACATATATGGTTTCTTTATGTCATTAGGAAGCTAAACTTGTGTACTAAGCATATCTGAAAAGAAAAGAGGGCAGGTGTGAAGCAGGATTTGCAGCACCAACTGATTTCCTGAGTGCATCCATCCATCACTCTCAACAGTGGTATCAGAGCAAAAGAAGGTAATCATGGGTGATGGTTTCCCTTCCTTCATTGACAAATTGGACAGAAACAACTATCAAGCTTGGTCACTGAGAATGAAGACCTATCTACAAGGGAGAAGTCTATTTGGATACATATCAGGAGATGAGGAGTTGCCCTCATTCAAGACTAGAGGACTACCTACAAAGGATGAGCATGAAAGACTTAACCAATGGTGTGCAAAGGATGCTTTGGCAAGGTCTTATCTCTTAAACTCTATATCTGACTTTCTTTTACCTCATGTAAGGAACTGTAAGACTTCCCAAGAGACTTGGGAAACCTTGTCAAATTACTTTTCTTCCAACACAAGGGCCAGGAAGAATCAATTATGGATAGAGTTCACAACACTTAGGAAGCAGCCCAAGCAATCAGTCTCAGATTATGTGACAAAGATCAAAGATGTGGCAGACCAACTAGCAAGCATTGGAGAGGAAATTGAAGAGGAGCAAATAGTCAGGCAAGTGACAAATGGACTCAAGGCAGATGATAAGTGGGAAAGTTTCACCACTGCAATGGACCTCTACATGGACATGCATACCCCTGATCTCACAACACTCATGGGCCAACTATTTACACATGAAGCAAAGTTCACCAAGGCTGGAGATCAATCAAAAGGTAATAACCCTTCTGCTCTCTTTACTGATAAGAAAGTTAAAGATAAAGGCAAGAAGAAACAGGATGAAGAAGGCTCTACCTCTCAAGCCAATTATGCAGGGAGAGGTAGGTCATCTAGAGGAAGAGGCAGAGGAGGTAAGTCAGGTAGGGGGAGACCCTACAACTCATCACCTTGCAACATCTGTGGGTTGTCCAATCATACCACAGATGAATGCTACAAGAACTATAAAAACCAGAGAGGAAGAGGCTACTCAAGAGGTGGATACTCTCAAGGAAGAGGCAGATTCAACCACAATCAAAGCTACAATGGGTACAACAACCAATACAACAACAATTACAACAACAACCACAATGGAAGCTACCAAGGTGGATTCAGAAATAGAAGAGACTACAACAACTACACAGAGGAGCAAGATGACTCCTTATTGATCATGAATATGACCTCAAAGATAGGTACAAATGATGATCATTTATTTTACATTGACTCAGGATGTTCTAACCATGTAGCTGGCAATGTGGCATTGCTTTCTGATTTGGAAGAGCCCAAGGGCAAACATCAGGTACAAACAGGTGATGACACTAAACACTCTGTGGTCAAAATTGGAAATGTGAAGACATGTGATGGTAATCAGAACCTATTAAGCAGGGTACTCTATGTACCAACAATAACTAAGAATCTGATGAGTGTTGGTCAGATTGTGGAGAAAGGTTTGCAGGTCAGATTCACACAACATGGAGCATATGTGGAGGACCCAAAACAAGGATTCAGGAGGATAGCCAAAGGGGAGAAATCAGGTAGATTATTTACATTTGAGCTAGAAGATACAAAAAATATTGCTTTGTATAATTATAAAGATCAGACACTCTCAGAGTTAGAGATATGGCATAAAAGACTAGGGCACATAGGTGAAAGGACTATCAAGCAAATGTGCAGGGATCAGTGTGTGCTTGGGATACCTAATGTATCCAAGCAACACATGATTTACAAATGTGGATCATGTCAATTTGGTAAGTCTCACAGATTACCCTACTCAAGAAAAGGTTTCATGCATGAAGACTACCTAGACTTGGTACACACAGATGTTTGGGGACCTAGCAAGGACCCTTCCATTTCTGGTTCAAGGTATTATGTGTCCTTCATTGATGACTATAGCAGATGGACCATTTTGTACTTTATGAAGCATAAAGATGAAGTGTTTAATTGTTTCAAAAGGTATCTTGCACTTGTTGAGAATCAAACAGGTAGAAGCTTGAAGAGGCTAAGGTCAGATGGTGGAGGAGAATACTTCTCCAATGAGTTTGAAGATTTCTTGCAGGAAAGAGGCATCAAGAGAGAGATCACTACAAGGTACTCACCAGAACAAAATGGGGTAGCAGAAAGAAGGAATAGACTTATAGTGGAAACAGCTAGGTCTATGCTCAATGAGAAAAAGTTGCCAAATTACCTATGGGCAGAGAGTGTGTCCACTGCCACCTATCTCATCAATAGGTTGCCATCCAAATCACTTGATGGCATGACACCATATGAAGCATGGCATGGTAAGAGACCCTCTCTAGATCATTGCAAAATCTTTGGATGTGTAGCATATGTGCATATTCCCTCACAGGTAAGAGGAAAGCTAGACCCAAAGGCAGAGAAATGTATCTTCATTGGTTATGATTTGAACCAAAAAGGATACAGATTTTACAACCCCACAAACAAAGGGTTCAAGGTAAGCAGAGATGTCATATTTGATGAGAATGACTCATGGTATGAGAATGAATGCAGGAAAGTGAGTCTACCTTATGACATGGAGGAAGATTTCCCAAAGCTTACCAAGGAAGAGCCAACTCAGCAAGAAGATTCAAGCTCAGATGATGATACCATCAACCTTGAAGAGTTCAAGGCTTGGAAGTCCAAAGGAAAGATGAAAATGAAGCAATTGGAGGACAAGGCAGAGACTTCTACTCAAGCTATGAGAAGATCTCAGAGAGAGAAGAAGAAACCTATCAGATTTGGGTATGACACATCACTTGTAACCAAACATTCTGTATACCTTGCAAAAGATTTGTTGAATGAAGAACCAGGTACCTATGAAGAAGCAATTACAAAGCCAGAATGGAGAGAAGCCATGGATGAGGAGATAGAAGCCCTCCAAGAGAGTGATACTTGGGACTTGGTACCCAAGAAGGATACTATGAAGGTAATAGGATCCAGATGGATCTACAAATTGAAGAAGAATTCAGATGGAACTATCAACAGGTACAAAGCTAGGTTGGTAGCCAAGGGTTTTGCACAAACCCAAGGCATTGATTATGAGGAGACATTTTCTCCTGTGGCCAAGATGCCAACTATCAGAGTATTGGTGAGTGTAGCTGCATCCAAGAATTGGAACATGTACCAATTGGATGTGAAGAATGCATTCCTAAATGGATGGATATCAGAAGAAGTCTACATGTCACAACCACCTGGCTATGAAGATCCAAAAAAGGTACATTATGTTTGTAAATTGAAGAAGGCTCTGTATGGTTTGAAGCAGGCACCTAGAGCATGGAACTACAGATTGACCACCTACCTCCAAGACCAAGGATCTGTGATGAGCAAAGCAGACACTTCTCTATTCATAAAGAGAAGTAGTACAGAGGTAATCTACTTATGTGTCTATGTTGATGACATCATCATTACAGGTAATGATGTCAATGGGATTAGACACATCAAGGGTCAGATGATGAAAGAATTCAAGATTAGTGATCTTGGATTACTAAAATATTTTCTAGGTCTTGAATTGATCTACACAAACTCAGGTATATACATTACTCAAAAGAAGTATGTACAGGATATGGTCAAGAAGTTTGGTTTGCAGGATGCTAAGGTATCTACTACTCCAATGGAGATTAACCAAAAGCTAAGTGCTCATGAAGGAGAAGAACTCAAAGACATTACAGGATATCAAAGTATAGTGGGTAGTTTGAACTATGCTACCTTGACAAGAATTGACATAGCATATGGAGTAAGTGTGCTTAGTCAATTCATGCACAAACCTAGAGTACCTCACCTAGAGGCAGCAAAGAAGATCTTGAAGTACCTCAAGGGAACTCAAGGTCATGGTTTGTATTTTCCTTACACATCAGACATTGACATTAAAGTCTATTCAGATGCAGATTGGGCAGGATGCAAGGATGATAGGAGGAGCACCTCAGGGTACATTTGTTTTGCAGGAGATAAGCCTATCTCTTGGTCAGCTAAGAAGCAACCTACAGTGGCATTGTCATCCACTGAAGCAGAGTATAGAGGGCTTGCAAATGCTACTCAAGAAGCTATCTGGTTGAAGCTTCTATATACAGAGTTAGGTCTATTCACAAGACCACCTATCATATTTGGAGATAACACTAGCTCTCTTCACCTTGCAGCAAACCCAATTTATCATGCCAGAACAAAGCACATAGAGGTTCATTACCACTATGTGAGAGAGAAATTGTTAAGTAAAGAGATTCAATTGACATATGTTTCTACTAATATGCAATGTGCAGATTTACTTACTAAGGCATTGGATGGAAACAAGCTAGGAAGATTCAAATCTATGATTGGATTGCAGGAAGTAATTGAAGAATGAAGAAGAAGACTTAAGCCAAAGTGTTTGGCTTGAGGGGGAGCTGTTGGTGCAAACAAGCCTACACACATTAGCTTGGACCCTTGGACTTATGGAAGACTAGCATGGATAAAGGTTTATCAAGGCTTCAATCAAAAGCAAGGCTCATGTGAACATATGCTTATATGTTCTTACTACTTTACCCCTTGTAAAAGTCTAAGTGACTTGACATTTGTTTGTAACCACTTAAAGTCATCCACCTACCTCATTAGTCGTGGAAATTTGATTGTTGAGATGGAGAGAATATCTCCCTACTTTTAGAGGAGAGATTCAAGGGAGCCTAACTTTGAATTTCAAATTCAAATGAAGACCAAACTCCTATAAAGGATGTACTGAAAAAGTCGCGGGTTACCTCTCACTCCAGCTCACTTCCTGAGGCTAAAACCCTTTGTAATTCATTGTGTGTGAAGGTTACTCAATAGCCAACACCACAATACCTCATCTAGCTCTGCTTGGCAAGCTAATGAGATTGTACAAACACATATATCAATAGAAGTATACATTCATCATCTCTGTTTTTGTCTGAGTCACCTACTCCAAGTCTGTCAACTTCAAAGAGGCATTGCTCTGGATCTACTGAACCAATTCAAGTGTTCTATAGCTCATTGGAACCAGCTCAAAGTCTACTACAAACATACAAAATTTCAAAGGATTCCATTCAGCCATTTGGGAGAAAATCAAATCGAGGTGCACACTGGTATTTGTCTGCAGAGTTCCTGAAAAGTCGGGGGTAGATATATTTTTGCTAAACTTATTTCTCTGTGCATACTTTATCAATTGAAGTGATTTCACTTGTGATTGGTAGCTTACTAAGGTACATTAATACTCCCAAAAGGAATTGTGCCAATTTTGAGTGTGCTGGACACACTGAGTAAAAGTCTGAGCAGGTATCACTACAGGAATAGAAGGTTTTGCTTGATTTGTGAAGTACCAAATTATCTGTTTTGATTTGGTCATTACCCAAATCATTTCCAAAGCACATATATGGTTTCTTTATGTCATTAGGAAGCTAAACTTGTGTACTAAGCATATCTGAAAAGAAAAGAGGGCAGGTGTGAAGCAGGATTTGCAGCACCAACTGATTTCCTGAGTGCATCCATCCATCACTCTCAACATGATCAAACTCAAAACTTTTCATCAATGTCTTCAACCATATGACTTCTTTTGCAGCTTCTACCATTCCCTTATACTCAGCTTCTGTGGATGATAAAGCAACTGTATGTTGCTTCTTTGAACACCAAGACACTAACTTGTCTCCAACATAACATAGATATCCATGAGTAGACCTTCTATCATCTGAGTCACCTGCCCAATCTGCATCACTAAACACTTTGATTCTTGTGTCAGAAGTGAAACCATAATACAAACCTTCACTTAGGGTTCCCTTGATATATCTGAGTACCCTTTGGGCTGCAATCCAATGAGTCTTCTTTGGACAATGCATGAATTGTGACAACACACCTACTGCATATGATAGATCTGGCCTTGTCAAGGTAGCATAGATTAGACTACCTACCAAACTCTGATATTTCTTCATGTCATTGAACTCTTCACCTCCATACCTGCTTAATTTATGATTTACCTCCAATGGTGTAGTTGAGGTCCTGCAATCTTCCATGTTAAACTTGGCTAGAAGATTCTTCAAGTATCTCTCTTGTGAAACATATACTCCATGTTGAGTATACACAATCTGCATTCCTAGAAAATAAGATAAGTTTCCCAAATCACTTATCTTAAACTCCTTCTCTATTTGCTTCTTGAGTTCATTGATTCCTTGAGCATCTGTTCCTGTAACAATAATATCATCAACATAAATGCACATGTAAATATATCCATTTTCACTTGCCTTCACTAGCAAGCTACTATCTGCCTTTGATGCTTGAAACCCACATTCATTCAAGAACTTGACCAATCTGTAATTCCAAGCTCTTGGGGCTTGCTTCAACCCATATAAAGCTCTCTTGATCTTACACACATAATCTGATCCAATTGATTCCATAAAGCCTTCTGGTTGCTCCATATATACTTCATCTGCAATGTAACCATTAAGAAATGCATTCTTCACATCCAATTGTGATAATTTCCATCCCTTGCAAGTAGCAATAGCAATCAATGTCCTAATTGTAGACATCTTAGCAACAGGACTAAAGGTTTCATCATAATCTATCCCATAAGTTTGGGCATAACCTTTAACCACAAGTCTAGCCTTATATCTAGACACCTTACCATCTGCAAACCTCTTTGTTTTATATACCCACTTGCATCCAATGACTTTCTGATTCTTTGGTCTTGGTACTAATTCCCAAGTTTCATTTTCAAGTAGAGCATCATACTCTTCTTGCATTGCCTTCTCCCAATTCTGTTTACCTTTGGCTTCTTCATAAGTAATTGGATCTTCTTCTGTTTTCACAATGTAGGCATAATCTTTTGTTGTTAGGAAAGATGTATCATAGCTATACCTTATAGGTTCTTTCCTTTCTCTTGTAGATCTCCTGATTTCTGCACTTCTTGAAGTTTCAGCCTCATTTGATTCTGGATCAAATCTTGGCCCTTCTTCTACATGATCCTGCACTCTACATCTAGAGTCAACTTCATCAACAATTTCTTCACAAACTTTTACCTTTGCCTTTCCTTTCCTTTGAATTACTTCAACATCTGTATACTCATTTGGTGATCCTGTATACCACATGTTTTGCTCATCAAATGTCACATCTTTAGTAACAAGAAATTGCTTTGTGGATGGACTCCACAACCTGTAACCCATTTGTCTATCATCATATCCAATAAACACATACTTCTCTGCTTTTGGTTCTAGCTCATGTCTTAATTGTGAAGGAACATAAGCATATGCAATACATCCAAATACTTTACAATGATCAAGACTAGGCTTCTTACCCCACCATGCTTCATAAGGGGTTCCTCCATCCAAAGCTTTGCAAGGCAACCTATTCACAAGGTATGTTGCAGTGTTAATGGCCTCTGCCCATAAGTAATTTGGACAATTCTTTTCCTTCATCATGGCTCTTGCAAACTCTACAAGAGTCCTATTCCTCCTTTCTGCTACTCCATTCTGTTGAGGGGAGTACCTGCAAGTTACTTCTCTTTTGATACCTGCATTCCACAAATAATCATCAAACTCTTTTGAGAAATACTCTCCCCCTCCATCTGATCTTAACCTCTTTAGCTTTTGTCCTGTGATCCTTTCTGCATAAGCATGAAAGTGTTTGAATGTCTTGAAGACTTCTGATTTGTCCTTGATTACATACAAAGTAATCCACCTGGTTGCATCATCAACAAACAACACATAATATCTGGATCCATTTATGCTATAGTCCCTTGAGGGACCCCATACATCTGTATGAACCAATTCAAGCATGTTTGAATACTTGTACCCTGATTTGTTATAAGAACTTTTATGTGCTTTACCTAATTGACAAGCTTCACACTTGTACACCATATGTTGCCCTTCAATGTTTGGCAATCCAAGCACCACCTGATTCTTTGACATCTCCTTTATAGCTCTCTCATTGAAATGACCTAGCCTTTTATGCCATAGGTCTAATTCAGATACCTTTTGACCTCCATAGGTAAACAATGCATGTCCCACATTACCTTGGACTTTGAGAGTGAACAATCTTCCTTCCTTTTTACCTGCAATTATGGTTCTATATCCCTGATTTGGATCTTGTACATAGACACCATCATTTGTAAATCTTACCTCATATCCTTTCTCCACAATTTGCCCTACACTTATCAAATTTTTAGGAATAGTAGGGACATAAAGTACCTTGCTCAGAAGTGTACTTCCACTCTTTGTCTTCACTGATCCAATGCTCTCCACTTTATGTTTGGTATTGTCACCTGTTTGAACTGTATGTCCATTCATCCTTGCTTCCATATCAGTCATCAAGGATAGATTCCCACTCAGATGATTGCTGCACCCTGAGTCAATATAAAACACTCTTTGATCTTCTCCCATTGATTCATGAGTTGCATTCAGGATAAGAGTCATGTCATCCTTCTGATCTGATGCATAATTATAATAATTATTGTTGTAGGACTGAGATTGGAAGTTTCTTCCACCTCCTCTACCATATGATGTCCTACCACCTCTTCCTCTGAAATTGCCTCTTTGGTTTCTGCCTCCTCTACCTCTTTGACTATAACTCTGATTGTTGTATCCTCCACTTTGATTATTATACCAACAATCATTTGCCAAATGATTTGTTCTGCCACAAATCCAACAAGCTTTAGCATTATCTTTGTTCTTACCTCCTCTTCCTTTACCTCTGAAATTTGTCTTCCCTTTTGTGAAATTTTCTTGATTTGAATTCCCTTCATCATCATTTGATTGCTTTCCCTTGCCATTCTTTTTCTTGTCTTTGGAGTACATAGCTTGACTTGTACTTCTATCATTGTCTCCTTTAAGATCCTGCTCAAAGGTTAGCATGTGTCCTAGCAATTGATTAAGGTCAGGAGTAAAGTGATCAAGTGACAACTCTATGGACAAGATAAAAGGCTTCCACTTCTCATCACCTCTTAGACCTGTAAGTATTTGTCTTACCAACTTTTCTTCTTCAATATCTTCATCCACTGCTCCCAAGCTATCTGCAATATCTTTCATTCTTGCCACATAATCTGAAATTGATTGTGAGCTCTTCTTCTTGAAAGTTGTAAACTCAGCCCATAGTGAGGACTTCCTTGACTTAGTTGTATTTTGGAAATGCTCTTCCAAGGCATTCCAAACATCTGTAGCACTTTCTAAACCTCTGATGTGAGGTAGAAGGTAATCATTTACAGCCATGTAGATGATACTCCTTGCTTGAGCATCCTTTCTCATCCAAGTCTTCAACATTGCAAGTTCTTCCCTAGTAGGAATACTTGGATCTGCAAATTCTGGTTTTTCTTCATCTCCTGTAATAAATGATATAAGATCTTTGCTCATGAGGTGTGCTTCCATCCTCATGGACCATGCTGGATAGTTCTCCCTATCTAGCTTATCAATCTGCAAGCTTTCTCCCATCTTGTATCCACCTGTGTATTGAAACTTTCAAGCTTTACAAACAATGTATATACCTTTACTTCGCATTGAACTCCTTTTGCCTTTCTTGATGTCAATTTGTCTTCTCCCCAAGCTTTGACTCCAAGCT
>CM035413.1:83608827-83621327 GCA_020310875.1 Ceratopteris richardii
AAATGAACATTGCTCAGTGCATGGTGTAAAGTTTTACACAAGTGAGGGCTTAAAATCTAAGTTGGAAGGTAAGCCATCTATGGCTAAAAGATCTTGATCAAACGGGTTCGACATTTGGAGAACTATAGCTAAGAAGTTACAGGTGTCAAAGTTGCTACTGCAGAGAAGGTGTTCTACACATAGGTAAATTGTTTGTATGATTTCTCAGAGTATACTGAATCATTTGCAGAGATTTAAGTTGGAGAAGGTGCGCAATCTTAAAGCGAAGCATTGTGCAAAGTTTTATTAAAAACTTTACAGGATTGATTAGTCAATGAGTGATTAATCTGCAGCAGATTTTTCAGAGAAGTGATTTCTTCATAGTTAGTCAACTTCTTGGTAATGTGTTAGTAGATTTCCAAAATTATGTGGAGTCTAAAGTTATTCTTGGTCTAGAGGTGGTCTAATACCAAGGATAGCTTGTTCTTTTGGAGATTAACACTCTCCATCAGTGGTATCAAAGCAGGTTGTGTCAAAATTAAGGAAAGGAAGACTCCAACTGCTGCAGACATACAAGTTCTATATTTCGAAGGTTGAGAAGGATAAAGTGTTGAAGAAAGATTGAAGGGAGACACGCAAAGATTATCAAAAGGATCAGAAGAAGCAACACTCGAAGTAAAGGTACATTTATTTCTTGTAAAGGCTAAAACTTTGAGACTACAGGTGAAGCAAGGATGGGAGATAGTCTCCAAATTGAAAAGTTGGATAGAGAGAACTATCCAGCTTGGTCTATGAGAATGGAAGCTCATCTGATGAGCAAAGATTTGATAGCATACATTACAGGTGAAGAAGAGAAGCCTCAGTTCAGAGAGCCTAGTGTTCCAACTAGGGAAGAATTGTCAGATCTAAAGAATTGGGTGAAGAAGGATGCTCAAGCAAGGAGCATAATCTACATGGCAGTCAATGACTATTTGCTTCCTCACATTAGAGGACTTGAAAGTGCAAGTGACATTTGGAATGCTTTGGAAGAGCATTTCCAAAACACAACCAAATCAAGGAAAGCTTCACTATGGGCAGAATTTACTACTTTCAAAAAGAAGGCATCACAATCAATCTCTGATTATGTGACAAAGATGAAGGACATTGCAGATTCTCTGGGTGCAGTGGATGAAGATATTGAAGAAGATAAATTGGTAAGACAAATTCTCACAGGGCTAAGAGGAGATGAGAAGTGGAAGCCTTTTATTTTATCTACAGAACTTTCATTAGATCACTTTACTCCTGATTTGAATCAATTGTTAGGTCATATGCTAACTTTTGAGAATGATATCAAAGGAGATGTTGATAAGAGTGCAGGTCATGCAATGTACTCTAAAGACAAGAAGAAAGCTAACAAAGGAAAGCAACAATCAGGTGAAGAAGAAGGTACTTCAAACCAAGCAAATTTCATAAGAGGAAAAGGAAATGGCAGAAGTAGAGGAAGAGGCAGAAACAACAAAGATAATGCAAGAGCTTGTTGGATATGTGGTAAGACCAATCATCTATCTCATGATTGTTGGCATAATAATCAAAACAATGGTAATTATCTGAACTTTAATCAAAGAGCAAGAGGTGGTAGATTTCAGAGAGGAAACTTCAGAGGTAGAGGTGGTAGGAATTCTTTTGGAAGAGGTGGAGGAAGAAGCTTCCAAAATCAATCCTATAATAACACCTACTACAACTATGCATCAGATCAGAAGGAGGATTCGACACTTATTATGAATGCAACATATGAAACCTCACATGAGGACATGAGAGTGTTTTATATTGATTCAGGATGTAGTAATCATTTAAGTGGAAATATTGCTTTGATGACTGATCTAGATCATAATGCAATTAACCATACAGTTCAAACAGGTGATAATACAAAGCATAAGGTAAAGTCAATTGGTTCAGTCAAAGCTAAAGATGGGAGCACTCTTCTGAGTAAGGTTCTTTATGTTCCCACAATTCCAAAGAATTTGATCAGTGTAGGTCAAATTGTGGAAAAAGGATATGAGGTAAGGTTCACCAATGATGGAGTCTATGTTGAAGACCCTAGTCAAGGGTATAAACAGGTTGTTACAGGAAAGAAAGAAGGAAGGCTCTTCACATTGAAGGTACAAGGAAATGTTGGACATGCTATGTTCACATATGGAGAGCAGAAGGTGTCAGAATTGGATCTTTGGCACAGAAGGCTTGGACACTTCAATGAAAGAGGTATCAAAGACATGATTGATAATGATTCAGTGCTTGGGTTGCCTAACATTGCAGGTCAACACATGACATACAGATGTGAGGCATGTCAATTAGGTAAGGCTCATAAGCAATCCTATTCCAAGCCTGGGTTTATGTATTCAGAAAGACTTGAATTGGTGCATACATATGTGTGGGGTCCTTCAAAGGACTTTAGTATAAATGGTTCAAGTTATTATGTCATATATGTTGATGATGCTACCAGGTGGATCACAATTTATGTGATTAAAGAAAAGTCAGAAGTGTTTAATACATTTAAACACTATCATGCATATGCAGAAAGGATTACAGGTCAAAAATTGCCGAGACTAAGGTCAGATGGAGGGGGAGAGTATTTTTCAAATGAATTCAATGATTACTTGTGGAATGCAGGTATAAAGAGAGAAGTTACTTGCAGGTACTCTCCTCAACAAAATGGGGTAGCAGAAAGAAGAAATAGGACTCTTGTTGAGTTTGCAAGGTCCATGATGAAAGAGAAGAATTGCCCAAATTATTTGTGGGCAGAGGCTGTAAATACAGCTACTTATTTGGTTAATAGATTGCCTTGTAAAGTTTTGCAAGGTATGACACCATATGAAGCTTGGTGGGGTAAGAAACCTACCTTGGATCATTGCAGAATATTTGGATGTTTGGCATATGCATATGTGCCATCTCAATTGAGGCATAAGTTGGAGCCTAAGGCAGAAAAGTATGTATTCATTGGCTATGATGATAAGCAAATGGGATACAGGTTGTGGAGTCCATCCACAAAGCAATTCCTTGTATCCAAGGATGTTACATTTGATGAACAAGGTACTTGGTATGCAGGTAAATATAATATACATGCAGATGTTGAAGAAGTAGTGGATCAAAGGAAAGGTAAAGCAAAGATTCAATTACTTGATGAAAGTGAGAATAATGAAGTACAGGTTGAAGTTGAAGAGAGGCCAAGGTTTGATCCAGAATGTGATGAACCAGAGACTTCAAAAAGTGCAGAAGTTAGGAGGTCATTGTTGGTGCAGATCAATCACAATTGAATGTTTGGAAGATTAAAGAATGAAGGAAGATTCAATTCTTGAAGCTTGGAAGAAGGATAAATTCAGAGGATATGAGGAATGTACACATATGTACATTAGTATAGTTATAGTTCACTTAGATCTTTGATTAGTCCTAGACTTGTACAAATTTCTCTATAAATACCTTGAAAATGTCGAGGCGTGATATGAGAGCATATGAAAGAATAGATGAGTGAGTATAGAAGAAAAGAAAGGAGAAGTTAGATGTTATGAGACATGTGAAATGTTAGTTTAGTTTTTCCTCTCATCACTCAACTGAAAATTTCTGAGTAATCGAAGAAATATTGCGCCCGATGTTTCTGTGTCTGCTCCATCTGTGTTAGATCATTTGTGAAATCCTTTTGAGGATATCTAAGTTCATAGTTAATGAGTCTATGACGTGAGTTTTAGAGTCTAATTGTAAACAGGCTAGGAGAATTGTTAATAGGAACATTCATATATGATGAGTGTTCACAGTTCTCTGAAACACGCGCAAATTTTGATCTTGATTTTTTGGTCAGTTCTCACTCCATAGTTTAAAGTTTTGTGCAAGCAAGCACTTAATCTTTAAGTTGGAAGGTAAGCTACTCGTAGCTAGAAGCATTTTCTTAAACGGGTTTTATACTGAGAGAATTGAAGTTAAGAAGTTAGGGGTGTCCAAATTGACTTCTCAGAAGTGCAGATTTAGACATAGGTAACTTGTGAAGTTGATTTCTCAAGTTCTACTAAACCTTTTGAAGAAATTTAACTTGGAGGAGGTGCGCAATTTCTAGGCGACACTTCATACAAAATTTCATAGAAAACTTTACATGTTTGATAGGTCAATGAGAAGAAATTGTGCAGCAGACTTTCTGTGTTTTATCTTCTTCACAGAATTTTTCAATTTTTGATAATTTGGAGATTGAACCTCTAATTTGGTGAAGATTTTGACTTACTCTTGGTATAGAGGTGCTCTAATCATAAGAGTAGGTTATTCTTTTGGAGATTAACACTATCCATTAGTGGTATCAGAGCAGGAGACATCAGAATCAAGGAAAGGAGGGTCCCGACTGCTGCAGATTCAAGAAATTCAACAACTGAAGAACTAGAAGGTGAAAGTTTGAAGGCAAAGCTTGAGGAGAAGACCATACGACATCAAGAAAGACAAAAGGAGTCTAATTTGAAGCAAAGGTACATATATCATTTATAAAGCTTGAAGATTTCAATACACAGGTAGAAGAAAGATGGGAGATTCTCTTCAGATAGAGAAATTGGATAGGGAAAAATATCCTGCATGGTCAATGAGGATGGAAGCTCATCTTATGAGCAAAGATTTAATAGCTTACATCACAGGAGAAGAAGAGAAGCCACAGTTCAGAGATCCTAGTGTTCCAACTAGGGAAGAGTTAGCAGATTTGAAAAATTGGATGAAGAAAGATGCTCAAGCTAGGAGCATTATATATATGGCAGTTAATGATTACTTGTTACCTCATATTCGAGGTCTTGAAAGTGCAACTGATATTTGGAATGCTTTGGAGGAGCATTTTCAGAATACTACTAAGTCAAGGAAGGCATCTTTATGGGCAGAATTTACAACCTTCAAGAAGAAGGCCTCTCAATCCATTTCAGACTATGTGACAAGAATGAAAGATATTGCAGATGCTTTAGGAGCTGTTGATGAAGACATTGAGGAGGATAAGTTGGTAAGGCAAATCCTTACAGGTTTGAGAGGTGATGACAAATGGAAGCCATTCATTTTGTCTACAGAATTATCACTTGATCATTTCACTCCTGATTTAAATCAGTTGCTAGGTCATATGCTAACATTTGAGCAGGATGTTAAAGGAGATGGTGACAAGAGTGCAGGTCATGCAATGTACTCAAAGGACAAGAAGAAGAATAGCAAAGGAAAGCAACAAGCAAATGAAGATGAAGGTACAACTAGTCAAGCCAACTTCCTAAGAGGTAGAGGAGGTGGCAAAGGTAGAGGAAGAGGCAGAAACAACAAAGATGGAGGCAAAGCTTGTTGGATTTGTGGTAAGACAAATCATTTAGCTAATGATTGTTGGCATAATACTCAGAGTAATAATGGATATAGTCAAAACTATAATGCAAGAGGAAGAGGTGGCAGAAATCAAAGAGGTAATTTCAGAGGCAGAGGTAGTAGGGGTTACTTTGGAAGAAATGCAGGTAGAGGTTTCCAAAGTCAACAATATAACAATACTTACTACAATTATGCTTCAGATCAAAAGGAGGATTCAACATTGATAATGAATGCAACTTGTGAAAGGCAGAGTGAAGATCAAAGAGTCTTCTAAATTGATTCAGGGTGTAGTAATCACCTGAGTGGTAATATAGCCTTAATGGCTGATTTGGAGAATAAGGTATCTAATCATGTTGTTCAAACAGGTGACAACACAAAGCACAATGTGAAGTCAATTGGATCAGTGAAGGCCAAGGATGGTAGCACCTTATTGAGTAAGGTCTTGTATGTTCCTACAATTCCTAAGAATTTGATAAGTGTAGGACAAATTGTGGAAAAAGGTTATGAAGTAAGGTTCACTAATGAAGGAGTGTTTGTGGAAGACCCTAGCAATGGGTATAAACAAATTGTTTCAGGGAAAAAAGAAGGAAGATTGTTCACATTGAAGATTCAAGGTAATATTGGTCATGCTATGTTTACATATGGAGGACATAAGATCTCTGAGTTAGATCTTTGGCACAAGAGGCTTGGACATTTCAATGAAAGAGGTATTAAAGACATGATTAACAATGGTTTAGTGCTTGGTTTGCCTAATGTTGCAGGTCAACATATGACATAGAGATGTGAGGCATGTCAATTAGGTAAGGCTCATAAGCATTCCTATTCCAAGCATGGTTTTATGTACTCAGAGAAGCTTGAGTTGGTACATACAGATGTGTGGGGACCATCAAAGGATTTCAGTATAAATGGGTCAAGGTATTATGTGATTTATGTTGATGATGCTACTAGATGGATCACTATTTATGTGATCAAAGATAAGTCAGAAGTGTTTAATACATTTAAACACTATCATGCTTATGCAGAAAGAATTACAGGTCATAAGTTGAAAAGACTAAGGTCAGATGGAGGGGGAGAGTATTTCTCTAATGAATTCAGTAATTACTTGTGGGATGCAGGTATAAAAAGGGAAGTTACTTGCAGGTACTCTCCTCAACAAAATGGTGTAGCAGAAAGGAGAAATAGAACACTTGTTGAGTTTGCAAGATCCATGATGAAGGAGAAAAATTTCCCTAATTATTTGTGGGCTGAGGCTGTAAATACAGCCACTTATTTGGTCAATAGGTTACCATGTAAAGCCTTGCAGGGTATGACACCATATGAGGCTTGGTGGGGTAAGAGACCTACCTTGGATCATTGCAGATTTTTTGGATGTGTGGCATATGCATTTGTGCCATCACAATTAAGACACAAATTGGAACCTAAAGCTGAAAAATATGTTTTCATTGGTTATGATGATAAGCAGATGGGTTATAGATTGTGGAGTCCATCTACAAAACAATTCATGGTTTCTAAAGATGTTACATTTGATGAGCAAAGTACTTGGTATGCAGGTACAATCAATATCAATACAGGTGATGAAGAAGAAGTGAGTCAAAAGAAAGGTAAGTCAAAGATTCAAATAATTGATGAAGAAGAGAATAATGAAGTGCAGGGTGAAGTTGAAGAAATGCCAAGATTTGATCCTGAGTGTGAAGAACCAGAAACCTCAAGAAGTGGAGAACTTAGGAGGTCTACAAGGAACAAATGGCAACCTACAAGGTATAGCTATGATACTTCATTTCTGGCTACCAAAGATTATGCTTACATGATTAAAACAAATGAAGACCCTTCTACATATGAAGAGGCAAAAGGTAAGGAAAAATGGGAGAAAGCTATGCAGGAAGAATATGATGCACTATTGGAAAATCAAACTTGGGATTTGGTTTCAAAGCCAAATAGTCAGAAGATCATTGGATGTAAGTGGGTTTATAAGACAAAAAGATTTGCAGATGGAAGTGTGTCTAGGTACAAAGCTAGACTTGTTGTCAAAGGGTTTGCTCAGACATATGGTGTTGACTATGATGAGACTTATAGTCCTGTGGCAAAGATGACAACCATCAGGACACTTATAGCTATTGCTGCATGTAAAGGTTGGAAGTTATGTCAACTTGATGTGAAAAATGCTTTTTTGAATGGTTATATTTCAGATGATGTATTCATGGAGCAACCTCAAGGGTTCAGAGATAAAAGGTATCCAGATCATGTGTGCAAGCTCAAGAGAGCTTGGTATGGCTTGAAGCAGGCCCCAAGGGCATGGAATTATAGACTTGTAAAGTTCTTGAAAGAACTTGGATTTCAGGTGTCTAAAGCAGATAGTAGCTTGCTTGTCAAAGCAAGTGATAATGGTTTCATATACATGTGCATATATGTTGATGATATAATCCTTACAGGTACAGATGAGGAAGGAATACAAAGACTAAAGAAGCAAATGGAAAAGGAGTTCAAAATCAGTGACTTGGGAGACTTGTCATATTTCTTGGGCATGGAGATTACATATACTCAACATGGAGTATTTGTGACCCAAGAAAGGTATTTGAAGAACTTGTTAATGAAGTTTAAAATGGATGATTGCAAGGTAGCACCTACACCAATGGAGGTGAATCACAAATTGAGTAAATTTGGAGGTGAAGAATTCAAGGACATGAGACAATATCAGAGTTTGGTTGGTAGTCTTATCTATGCTACTTTAACTAGACTTGATTTATCATATGCAGTAGGGGTTTTGTCTCAATTTATGCATTGTCCTAGGAAAGAGCATTGGATTGCAGGTCAAAGAGTGTTGAGGTACATTAAGGGTACACTCAAAGAAGGTTTGTATTATGGGTTCACATCAGATACAAACATCAAGATCTATAGTGATGCAGATTGGGCAGGTAATCCAGATGATAGAAGATCAACTTATGGATACATGTGTTATGTGGGAGATAAACTTATTTCATGGTGTTCCAAGAAGCAACATACAGTTGCTTTGTCTTCTACAAAAGCTGAATATAAAGGCATGGTTGAAGCTGCAAAGGAAGTGATTTGGCTCAAGACCTTGATAAAGAGTTTTGACATTGTGTATGGGATACCAATTATATATGGAGATAACATGAGTTCATTGTATTTAGCTGCTAATCCTGTTTTTCATGCCAGGACCAAACACATTGAGATTCAGTATCACTTTCTAAGAGAGAAGGTGATGGATAAGGAGATTGAAGTCATACATACTTCAACAAAAGATCAGATAGTTGATATGCTTACAAAGAGCTTGGATGGACCAAAGTTACAGAAGTTTAAAGACATGGCAGGCATAAAGAAGATAAGAGAAACCTCAATTGATGAGTGAGGGGGAGCTGTTGGTGCAGATCAATCACCAATTGAATGTTTGGAAGATTAAAGAATGAAGGAAGATTCAATTCTTGAAGCTTGGAAGAAGGATAAATTCAGAGGATATGAGGAATGTACACATATGTACATTAGTATAGTTATAGTTCACTTAGATCTTTGATTAGTCCTAGACTTGTACAAATTTATCTATAAATACCTTGAAAATGTCGAGGCGTGATATGAGAGCATATGAAAGAATAGATGAGTGAGTATAGAAGAAAAGAAAGGAGAAGTTAGATGTTATGAGACATGTGAAATGTTAGTTGAGTTTTTCCTCTCATCACTCAACTGAAAATTTCTGAGTAATCGAAGAAATATTGCGCCCGATGTTTCTGTGTCTGCTCCGTCTGTGTTAGATCATTTGTGAAATCCTTTTGAGGATATCTAAGTTCATAGTTAATGAGTCTATGACTTGAGTTTCAGAGTCTAATTGTAAACAGGCTAGGAGAATTGTTAATAGGAACATTCATATATGATGAGTGTTCACAGTTATCTGAAACAGGCGCAAATTTTGATCTTGATTTTTTGGTCAGTTCTCACTCCACAGTTTAAAGTTTTGTGCAAGCAAGCACTTAATCTTTAAGTTGGAAGGTAAGCTACTCGTAGCTAGAAGTATTTGCTTAAACGGGTTTTATACTGAGAGAATTGAAGTTAAGAAGTTAGGGGTGTCCAAATTGACTTCTCAGAAGTGCATATTTAGACATAGGTAACTTGTGAAGTTGATTTCTCAAGTTATACTAAACCTTTTGAAGAAATTTAACTTGGAGGAGGTGCGCAATTTCTAGGCAACACTTCATACAAAATTTCATAGAAAACTTTACATGTTTGATAGGTCAATGAGAAGAAACTGTGCAGCAGACTTTCTGTGTTTTATCTTCTTCACAGAATTTTTCAATTTTTGATAATTTGGAGATTGAACCTCTAATTTTGTGAAGATTTTGACTTACTCTTGGTATAGAGGTGCTCTAATCATAAGAGTAGGTTATTCTTTTGGAGATTAACACTATCCATTAGTCATCTAGGCACAAATGGCAACCTACAAGGTATAGCTATGACACCTCATTCTTGACTACTAAAGATTATGCTTATTTGGTAAAAGCAGATGAAGATCCATCTACATATGATGAAGCCAAAGGCAAGAGAAATTGGGAAGAAGCCATGCAAGAGGAGTATGATGCATTGATAGAGAATCAGACTTGGGATCTGGTTCCTAAACCTAATAGCCAGAAAATTATTGGATGTAAGTGGGTTTACAAAACAAAAAGATTTGCAGATGGAAGTGTGTCTAGGTACAAAGCCAGACTTGTTGTGAAAGGGTATGCACAGACATATGGAGTGGACTATGATGAGACCTATAGTCCTATGGCAAAAATGACAACCATTAGAACTCTCATAGCAATTGCTGCTTGCAAAGGTTGGAACCTATCTCAATTAGATGTTAAAAATGCTTTTTTGAATGTGTTGAGCCCATAAAAGTCATGTTGGTCAAAGTCAACTGTAGTCAAAGTCAACTGGTCAAAGTCAAATGGTCAAAGTCAACTGGTCAAAGTCAACAAATGTCAAGGTCAAAGTCAGCAGGTGCAAAGTCAAAGTGCGTAAGTGTAGGTGTCAAAGTGCACAGGTAGTGCACAATGAATTGTCCACAAAGGGTAAATTGGAGAAAACGGGTTGCAGGTTGCAGAGGTATTTTCTCTAATTTCCCTAAGGTTCAAAGTGTGTTTTAAAGTGTTTTGGAAGGTTCAGGTGAACCCCCTCTTATGTGCAAAAGTGAAGACTTAAAAGGAAACATGAAGGTATGTGAAGCGGCAAAGTGTACGCATAGGTGAAAGTATGGCCCCCCATTAAAATTTTTGGTTTTAGACTAAAGTCACTACAGGACAAAACAGTGAGTCGTTGGCTGGCACTTGGGAGGACAATCTTGGGACATCAAAGTGAGGACCAAGATACCATGGCAGTTAGGAGCGTATGTGATCGACACTCACATGAAGGCAAGGGCCATTCTTGGACCAATGTTAGAGTAAGCAAGAGAGCATAGTCTAAGGGAGCAAGAGAGAGAAGTGCAAGAGTCACCAGTGCGAGGACACAGAGAAGTGGAAGTGAAGAAGTGCATAAGGAGTGCCTAAGGGATTGTGCAGAGAGTGCTAAGCTAGCTCCCCAAGTATCTCAAGGTCCCATTGCACTGGGTGCGTGCCGACAGAAGGTATTCACTCCTCCCCCTTTGTGGAAGCTTGGTGCAAGGTGTGCACAAGGATAAGCTTGAAGCAGGCGGAGGTCTGGTGCAGAGGAGCCGGCAGCAAGAAGACTTTGGGATATTTGGTATTTTGTGATTGGGCACTCTGTGGGATTGTGCACAGAGGTATTGGCTTGTCTTGTACTTCAAACCTTGTAATTGTCTTACTGTAATCAATCGGCAGAAGCTTCCAGGTGTATTTTCTCTTCTTATTTCTTCCCCTTTTCTCCTACAAACCCTCAAACTCCTTCTTGTCTAAGAATCCACCAACAGAATGGTTACATTTCAGATGAAGTTTACATGGAGCAACCAGATGGATTCAAAGATCAAGTGAGTCCAAATTATGTGTGTAAGCTCAAGAGAGCTTTGTATGGGTTAAAGCAGGCCCCAAGGGCATGGAATTATAGGCTTGTAAAGTTCTTGAAGTGATCTTGGATTTCAAGCATCAAAGGCAGATAGTAGCTTGCTAGTCAAAGCAAGTGAAGATGGATTCATTTATGTTTGTATTTATGTTGATGACATAATACTTACAGGAACAGATGATAAAGGAATACAAATGATCAAGAAGCAGATGGAGAAAGAGTTCAAAATCAGTGATTTGGGGAACTTGTCATTCTTCTTGGGAATGGAGATTTTATATACTCAACATGGAGTATATGTGACCCAAGAAAGTTGGTGTGCTTTCACAATTCATGCATTGTCCCAGAAAGGAACATTGGATTGCAGGACAAAGAGTACTTAGGTACATCAAGGGTACACTCAGAGAAGGGTTGTACTATGGATTTACTTCTGATAGAAGAGTGAAGATATATAGTGATGCAGATTGGGCAGGTAATGTGGATGATAGAAGATCAACACATGGATATTTGTGCTATGTAGGAGACAAATTGATTTCATGGAGTTCTAAGAAGCAACATACAGTTGCTTTGTCATCTACAGAAGCAGAATATAAAGGTATGGTGGAAGCTGCAAAGGAGGTCATATGGCTAAAGACACTTATGAAGGTTTTTTATGTGATTCAAAGTACTCCTATTATTTGTGGAGACAATATGAGTTCTCTATACTTGGCAGCTAATCCTGTGTTTCATGCTAGAACTAAGCATATTGAAATACAGTATCATTATCTAAGAGAGAAGGTCATTGATAAGGAAATTGAAGTTATGCATACTCCTACAAAAGATCAACTTGCAGATATGATGACAAAAAGTCTAGATGGATCAAAGCTACAGAGATTCAAGGATATGGCAGGAATTAAGAAGATAGAGAAGAACCTCAATTAATGATTGAGGGGGAGCTGTTGGTGCATGACAATCATCAATTGAAGGTTTATGAAGAAATGAAGTCAAGAAATCAAGAAGAGAACAAATTCAGAAGTTTGAAGGAAGGACATACTCAGAAATCCAAAGTTATGTACACATATGTACATTAGTTCAGATATAGGTGACTCACACTTTTGATGAGTCATAAGTTTGTATATATTTGCCTATAAATGATTTGAAAAAGTCGGGGCATGGGAGAATAGAGAATAGGAAGAGAGAAATCAGTTGTAGAA
>CM035413.1:83643827-83646327 GCA_020310875.1 Ceratopteris richardii
TGTGTGGGGTCCTTCAAAGGACTTTAGTATAAATGGTTCAAGATATTATGTCATATATGTTGATGATGCTACCAGATGGATCACAATTTATGTGATTAAAGAAAAGTCAGAAGTGTTTAATACATTTAAACACTATCATGCATATGCAGAAAGGATTACAGGTCAAAAATTGAAGAGAGTAAGGTCAGATGGAGGGGGAGAGTATTTTTCAAATGAATTCAATGATTACTTGTGGAATGCAGGTATAAAGAGAGAAGTTACTTGCAGGTACTCTCCTCAACAAAATGGGGTAGCAGAAAGAAGAAATAGGACTCTTGTTGAGTTTGCAAGGTCCATGATGAAAGAGAAGAATTGCCCAAATTATTTGTGGGCAGAGGCTGTAAATACAGCTACATATTTGGTCAATAGATTGCCTTGTAAAGCTTTGCAAGGTATGACACCATATGAAGCTTGGTGGGGTAAGAGACCTACCTTGGATCATTGCAGAATATTTGGATGTTTGGCATATGCATATGTGCCATCTCAATTGAGGCATAAGTTGGAGCCTAAGGCAGAAAAGTATGTATTCATTGGTTATGATGATAAGCAAATGGGATACAGGTTGTGGAGTCCATCCACAAAGCAATTCCTTGTATCCAAGGATGTTACATTTGATGAGCAAGGTACTTGGTATGCAGGTAAATATAATGTACATGCAGATGTTGAAGAAGTAGTGGATCAAAGGAAAGGTAAAGCAAAGATTCAATTAACTGATGAAAATGAGAGTAATGAAGTACAGGTTGAAGTTGAAGAGAGGCCAAGGTTTGATCCAGAATGTGATGAACCAGAGACTTCAAGAAGTGCAGAAGTTAGGAGGTCATCTAGGCACAAATGGCAACCTACAAGGTATAGCTATGACACCTCATTCTTGACTACTAAAGATTATGCTTATTTGGTAAAAGCAGATGAAGATCCATCTACATATGATGAAGCCAAAGGCAAGAGAAATTGGGAAGAAGCCATGCAAGAGGAGTATGATGCATTGATAGAGAATCAGACTTGGGATCTGGTTCCTAAACCTAATAGCCAGAAAATTATTGGATGTAAGTGGGTTTACAAAACAAAAAGATTTGCAGATGGAAGTGTGTCTAGGTACAAAGCTAGACTTGTTGTGAAAGGGTATGCACAAACATATGGAGTGGACTATGATGAGACCTATAGTTCTGTGGCAAAAATGACAACCATCAGAACTCTCATAGCAATTGCTGCTTGCAAAGGTTGGAAGTTATCTCAATTAGATGTTAAAAATGCTTTTTTGAATGGTTACATTTCAGATGAAGTTTACATGGAGCAACCAGATGGGTTCAAAGATCAAGTGAGTCCAAATTATGTGTGTAAGCTCAAGAGAGCTTTGTATGGACTAAAGCAGGCCCCAAGGGCATGGAATTATAGGCTTGTAAAGTTCTTGAAGGACCTTGGATTTCAAGTATCAAAGGCAGATAGTAGCTTGCTAGTCAAAGCAAGTGAAGATGGATTCATTTATGTTTGTATTTATGTTGATGACATAATACTTACAAGAACAGATGATAAAGGAATACAAATGATCAAGAAGAAGTTGGAGAAAGAGTTCAAAATCAGTGATTTGGGGAACTTGTCATTCTTCTTGGGAATAGAGATTTCTTATACTCAACATGGAGTATATGTGACCCAAGAAAGGTATCTTAAAAATTTGCTAACCAAATTTAAAATGGAAGATTGAAGGGTTGCACCTACACCATTGGATGTGAACCATAAATTGTCTAGATTTGGAGGAGAAGAATTCAGAGATATGAAGCTCTATCAAAGCTTGGTTGGTAGCTTGATTTATGCTACATTAACAAGGCCTGATTTGTCATATGCAGTTGGTGTGCTTTCACAATTCATGCATTGTCCTAGAAAGGAACATCGGATTGCAGGACAAAGAGTACTTAGGTACATCAAGGGTACACTCAGAGAAGGGTTGTACTATGGATTTACTTCTGATACAAGAGTGAAGATATATAGTGATGCAAATTGGGCAGGTAATGTGGATGATAGAAGATCAACACATGGATATTTGTGCTATGTAGGAGACAAATTGATTTCATGGTGTTCTAAGAAGCAACATACAGTTGCTTTGTCATCTACAGAAGTAGAATACAAAGGTATGGTGGAAGCTGCAAAGGAGGTAATATGGCTAAAGACACTTATGAAGAGTTTTGATGTTGTTCAGAGTATTCCTATTATTTGTGGAGACAATATGAGTTCTCTATACTTGGCAGCTAATCCTGTGTTTCATGCTAGAACTAAGCATATTGAAACACAATATCATTTCCTGAGAGAGAAGGTCATTGATAAGGAGATTGAAGTCATACACACTCCTACAAAAGATCAACTTGCAGATATGATGACAAAGAGTTTAGATGGACCAAAGTTACAGAAGTTCAAAGACATGGCAGGAGTAAAAAGGATGCAGACAATCACAATTGATGATTGAGGGGGA
>CM035413.1:83666327-83676327 GCA_020310875.1 Ceratopteris richardii
GTTCTCCAAATGTCGAACCCATTTGATCAAGATCTTTTAGCCATAGATGGCTTACCTTCCAGCTTAGATTTTAAGCCCTCACTTGTGTAAAACTTTACACCATGCACTGAGCAATGTTCATTTCTCTGAACATGAAATCTGCGCCAGTTTTGTCGACTCTCAGAACATCATCACATATGAATGTTCCTATGCAAAATTCTCTTAACTTGATGACAATTAGACTCTCAAAATCTAGTCATAGACTGATTAACTATGGACTTAGATATGTTCAGAAGGATTTCTCAAAAGATTAACTACAGAAGTAGCAAACAGCAAAACATCGGGCGCAAGATTTTCTTGATTTCTCAAAAAAGTTACAACTACTTGAGAAAGTAACTCAACTAACTTTTCATGTGTCCAATGACACTTTCTACACATGATTTCTCTCTTCCTATTCTCTATTCTCTCATGCCCCGACTTTTTCAAAACATTTATAGGCAAATATATACAAACTTATGACTCATCAAAAGTGTGAGTCACCTATATCTGAACTAATGTACATATGTGTACATAGCTTTGGATTTCTGAGCATGTCCTTCCTTCAAACTTCTGAATTTGTTCTCTTCTTGATTTCTTGACTTCATTTCTTCATAAACCTTCAATTGATGATTGTCATGCACCAACAGCTCCCCCTCAATCATTAATTGAGGTTCTTCTCTATCTTCTTAATTCCTGCCATATCCTTGAATCTCTGTAGCTTTGGTCCATCTAGACTTTTTGTCATCATATCTGCAAGTTGATCTTTTGTAGGAGTATGCATAACTTCAATTTCCTTATCAATGACCTTCTCTCTTAGAAAATGATACTGTATTTCAATATGCTTAGTTCTAGCATGAAACACAGGATTAGTTGCCAAGTATACAGAACTCATATTGTCTCCACAAAAAATAGGAGTACTTTGAATCACATCAAAAACCTTCATAAGTGTCTTTAGCCATATTACCTCCTTTGCAGCTTCCACCATACCTTTATATTCTGCTTCTGTAGATGACAAAGCAACTGTATGTTGCTTCTTAGAACTCCATGAAATCAATTTGTCTCCTACATAGCACAAATATCCATGTATTGATCTTCTATCATCCACATTACCTGCCCAATCTGCATCACTATATATCTTCACTCTTGTATCAGAAGTAAATCCATAGTACAACCCTTCTCTGAGTGTACCCTTGATGTACCTAAGTACTCTTTGTCCTGCAATCCAATGTTCCTTTCTGGGACAATACATGAATTGTGAAAGCACACCAACTGCATATGACAAATCAGGCCTTGTCAATGTAGCATAAATCAAGCTACCAACCAAACTTTGATAGAGCTTCATGTCTCTGAATTCTTCTCCTCCAAATCTAGACAATTTATGGTTTACTTCCAATGGTGTAGGTGCAACCCTGCAATCTTCCATTTTAAATTTGGTTAGCAAATTTTTAAGATACCTTTCTTGGGTCACATATACTCCATGTTGAGTATATAAAATCTCCATTCCCAAGAAGAATGACAAGTTCCCCAAATCACTGATTTTGAACTCTTTCTCCATCTGCTTCTTGATCATTTGTATTCCTTTATCATCTATTCCTGTAAGTATTATGTCATCAACATAAATACAAACATAAATAAATCCATCTTCACTTGCTTTGACTAGCAAGCTACTATCTGCCTTTGATGCTTGAAATCCAAGATCATTCAAGAACTTTACAAGCCTATAATTCCATGCCCTTGGGGCCTGCTTTAACCCATACAAAGCTCTCTTGAGCTTACACACATAATTTGGACTCACTTGATCTTTGAATCCATCTGGTTGCTCCATGTAAACTTCATCTGAAATGTAACCATTCAAAAAAGCATTTATAACATCTAATTGAGATAGCTTCCAACCTTTGCAAGCAGCAATTGCTATGAGAGTTCTGATGGTTGTCATTTTTGCCACATGACTATAGGTCTCATCATAGTCCACTCCATATGTCTGTGCATACCCTTTCACAACAAGTCTCGCTTTTTACCTAGACACACTTCCATCTGCAAATCTTTTTGTTTTGTAAACCCACTTACATCCAATAATTTTCTGGCTATTAGGTTTAGGAACCAGATCCCAAGTCTGATTCTCTATCAATGCATCATACTCCTCTTGCATGGCTTCTTCCCAATTTCTCTTGCCTTTGGCTTCATCATATGTAGATGGATCTTCATCTGCTTTTACCAAATAAGCATAATCTTTAGTAGTCAAGAATGAGGTGTCATAGCTATACCTTGTAGGTTGCCATTTGTGCCTAGATGACCTCCTAACTTCTGCACTTTTTGAAGTCTCTGGTTCATCACATTCTGGATCAAACCTTGGCCTCTCTTCAACTTCAACCTATACTTCATTATTCTCACTTTCATCAAGTAATTGAATCTTTGCTTTACCTTTCCTTTGATCCACTACTTCTTCAACATCTGCATGTATATTATATTTACCTGCATACCAAGTACCTTGTTCATCAAATGTAACATCCTTGGATACAAGGAATTGCTTTGTGGATGGACTCCACAACCTGTATCCCATTTGCTTATCATCATAACCAATGAATACATACTTTTCTGCCTTAGGCTCCAACTTATGCCTCAATTGAGATGGCACATATGCATATGCCAAACATCCAAATATTCTGCAATGATCCAAGGTAGGTTTCTTACCCCACCAAGCTTCATATGGTGTCATACCTTGCAAAACTTTACAAGGCAATCTATTGACCAAATAAGTAGCTGTATTTACAGCCTCTGCCCACAAATAATTTGGGCAATTCTTCTCTTTCATCATGGACCTTGCAAACTCAACAAGAGTCCTATTTCTTCTTTCTGCTACCCCATTTTGTTGAGGAGAGTACCTGCAAGTAACTTCTCTCTTTATACCTGCATTCCACAAGTAATCATTGAATTCATTTGAAAAATACTCTCCCCCTCCATCTGACCTTAGTCTCTTCAATTTTTGACATGTAATCCTTTCTGCATATGCATGATAGTGTTTAAATGTATTAAACACTTCTGACTTTTCTTTAATCACATAAATTGTGATCCACCTGGTAGCATCATCAACATATATGACATAATATCTTGAACCATTTACACTAAAGTCCTTTGAAGGACCCCACACATCTGTATGCACCAATTCAAGTCTTTCTGAATACATAAACCCATGCTTGGAATAGGATTGCTTATGAGCCTTACCTAATTGACATGCCTCACATCTGTATGTCATGTGTTGACCTGCAATGTTAGGCAACCCAAGCACTGAATCATTATTAATCATGTCTTTGATACCTCTTTCATTGAAGTGTCCAAGCCTTTTATGCCAAAGATCCAATTCTGACACCTTCTGCTCTCCATATGTGAACATAGCATGTCCAACATTTCCTTGTACCTTCAATGTGAAGAGCCTTCCTTCTTTCTTTCCTGTAACAACCTGTTTATACCCTTGACTAGGGTCTTCAACATAGACTCCATCATTGGTGAACCTTACCTCATATCCTTTTTCCACAATTTGACCTACACTGATCAAATTCTTTGGAATTGTGGGAACATAAAGAACCTTACTCAGAACAGTGCTCCCATCTTTAGCTTTGACTAAACCAATTGACTTTACCTTATGCTTTGTATTATCACCTGTCTGAACTGTATGGTTAATTGCATTATGATCTAGATCAGTCATCAAAGCAATATTTCCACTTAAATGATTACTACATCTTGAATCAATATAGAACACTCTCATGTCCTCATGTGAGGTTTCATATGTTGCATTCATAATAAGTGTCGAATCCTCCTTCTGATCTGATGCATAGTTGTAGTAGGTGTTATTATAGGATTGATTTTGGAAGCTTCTTCCTCCACCTCTTCCAAAAGAATTCCTACCACCTCTACCTCTGAAGTTTCCTCTCTGAAATCTACCACCTCTTGCTCTTTGATTAAAGTTCTGATAATTACCATTGTTCTGATTATTATGCCAACAATCATGAGATAGATGATTGGTCTTACCACATATCCAACAAGCTCTTGCATTATCTTTGTTGTTTCTGCCTCTTCCTCTACTTCTGCCATTTCCTTTTCCTCTTATGAAATTTGCTTGGTTTGAAGTACCTTCTTCTTCACCTGATTGTTGCTTTCCTTTGTTAGCTTTCTTCTTATCTTTAGAGTACATTGCATGACCTGCACTCTTATCAACATCTCCTTTGATATCATTCTCAAAAGTTAGCATATGACCTAACAATTGATTCAAATCAGGAGTAAAGTGATCTAATGAAAGTTCTGTAGATAAAATAAAAGGCTTCCACTTCTCATCTCCTCTTAGCCCTGTGAGAATTTGTCTTACCAATTTATCTTCTTCAATATCTTCATCCACTGCACCTAGAGAATCTGCAATGTCCTTCATCTTTGTCACATAATCAGAGATTGATTGTGATGCCTTCTTTTTGAAAGTAGTAAATTATGCCCATAGTGAAGCTTTCCTTGATTTGGTTGTGTTTTGGAAATGCTCTTCCAAAGCATTCCAAATGTCACTTGCACTTTCAAGTCCTCTAATGTGAGGAAGCAAATAGTCATTGACTGCCATGTAGATTATGCTCCTTGCTTGAGCATCCTTCTTCATCCAATTCTTTAGATCTGACAATTCTTCCCTAGTTGGAACACTAGGATCTCTGAACTGAGGCTTCTCTTCTTCACCTGTAATGTATGCTATCAAATCTTTGCTCATCAGATGAGCTTCCATTCTCATAGACCAAGCTGGATAGTTCTCTCTATCCAACTTTTCAATTTGGAGACTATCTCCCATCCTTGCTTCACCTGTAGTCTCAAAGTTTTAGCCTTTACAAGAAATAAATGTACCTTAACTTCGAGTGTTGCTTCTTCTGATCCTTTTGATAATCTTTGCGTGTCTCCCTTCAATCTTTCTTCAACACTTTATCCTTCTGAACCTTCGAAATATAGAACTTGTATGTCTGCAGCAGTCGGAGTCTTCCTTTCCTTAATTTTGACACAACCTGCTCTGATACCACTGATGGAGAGTGTTAATCTCCAAAAGAACAAGCTATCCTTGGTATTAGACCACCTCTAGACCAAGAATAACTTTAGACTCCACATAATTTTGGAAATCTACTAACACATTACCAAGAAGTTGACTAACTGTGAAGAAATCACTTCTCTGAAAAATCTGCTGTAGATTAATCACTCATTGACTAATCAATCCTGTAAAGTTTTTAATAAAACTTTGCACAATGCTTCGCCTTAAGGTTGCGCACCTTCTCCAACTTAAATCTCTGCAAATGATTCAGTATACTCTGAGAAATCATACAAACAATTTACCTATGTGTAGAACACCTTCTCTGTAGTAGCAACTTTGACACCTGTAACTTCTTAGCTATAGTTCTCCAAATGTCGAACCGGTTTGATCAAGATCTTTTAGCCATAGATGGCTTACCTTCCAACTTAGATTTTAAGCCCTCACTTGTGTAAAACTTTACACCATGCACTGAGCAATGTTCATTTCTCTGAACATGAAATCTGCGCCAGTTTTGTCGACTCTCAGAACATCATCACATATGAATGTTCCTATGCAAAATTCTCTTAACCTGATGACAATTAGACTCTCAAAATCTAGTCATAGACTGATTAACTATGGACTTAGATATGTTCAGAAGGATTTCTCAAAAGATTAACTACAGAAGTAGCAAACAGCAAAACATAGGGCGCAAGATTTTCTTGATTTCTCAGAAAAGTTACAACTACTTGAGAAAGTAACTCAACTAACTTTTCATGTGTCCAATGACACTTTCTACAACTGATTTCTCTCTTCCTATTCTCTATTCTCTCATGCCCCGACTTTTTCAAAACATTTATAGGCAAATATATACAAACTTATGACTCATCAAAAGTGTGAGTCACCTATATCTGAACTAATGTACATATGTGTACATAGCTTTGGATTTCTGAGTATGTCCTTCCTTCAGACTTCTGAATTTATTCTCTTCTTGATTTCTTGACTTCATTTCTTCATAAACCTTCAATTCATGATTGTCATGCACCAACAATATCTGATGTATAAGGAAAGTACAAACCATGGTTCTGAGTTCCCTTTAGATACTTCAAGGTCTTCTTTGCTGCCTCTAGGTGAGGTACCCTTGGTTTGTGCATGAATTGGCTTAGCACACTAACTCCATATGCTATGTCAATTCTGGTTAAGGTAGCATAATTCAAACTACCAACCATACTTTGGTATCCTGTAATGTCTTGGACTTCATCACCTTCATGAGCACTAAGCTTTAGGTTGACTTCCATAGGAGTACTTGAGACTTTAGCATCCTGCAAATTAAATTTCTTCAACATATCCTAAACATACTTCTTCTGAGTGATATATATACCTGAATTAGTATAAACCAATTCAAGACCTAAGAAGTATTTTAATAATCCAAGATCATTGATCTTGAATTCCTTCATCATCTGTCCTTTGATGTGTGTAATCCCACTGACATCATTACCTGTAATGATGATGTCATCAACATAAACACACAAGTATATTACCTCTGTACTATTCCTTTTTATGAAGAGAGAAGTGTCTGCTTTACTCATCACAAATCCTTGGTCTTGGAGATATGTTGTCAACCTGTAATTCCATGCTCTAGGTGCCTGCTTCAATCCATATAGAGCCTTCTTCAATTTACAAACATAATTTACCTTCTTGGGATCTTCATAGCCAGGTGGTTGTGACATGTAGACTTCTTCAGATATCCATCCATTCAAGAAAGCATTCTTGACATCTAGTTGGTACATGTTCCAATTCTTGGATGCAGCTACACTCACCAAAATTCTGATTGTTGGCATCTTAGCCACACGAGAGAATGTCTCCTCATAATCAATGCCTTGGGTTTGTGCAAAACCCTTGGCTACCAACCTAGCTTTGTACCTGTTGATTGTACCATCAGAGTTCCTCTTTAGTTTGTAGATCCATCTGGATCCTATCACGTTCATAGAATCCTTCTTGGGTACCAAGTCCCATGTGTCACTCTCCTTGAGAGCCTCTATTTCTTCATCCATAGCTTCTTTCCATTCTGTTTTTGTGATTGCCTCCTCAAATGAACCTGGTTCTTCATTCAAACAAATCCTTTGCAAGATATACAGAATGCTTAGTTACAAGAGAAGTGTCATACCCATATCTGATAGGCTTCTTACTTTCTCTCTGAGATCTCCTCATTGCTTGAGTTGAGGATTCTGGTATATCCTCTAGCTTCTTCATTTTCATCTTTCCTTTGGACTTCCATGCCTTGAATTCCTCAAGGTTAATTGTGTCATCATCATCTGAACTTGAGTCTTCTTTCTGGATTGGTTCCTCCTTGGTGAGCTTTGGGAAGTCTTCTTCCATGTCATAAGATAGACTAACCTTCCTGCATTCATTTTCATACCATGAGTCATTCTCATCAAAGATGACATCTCTGCTTACCTTGAAACCTTTGTTTGAGGGGTTGTAGAATCTGTACCCTTTCTGGTTCAAGTCATAACCAATGAAGATACATTTTTCAGCTTTAGGGTCTAGCTTTCCCCTTACTTGTGAGGGAATATGCACATATGCAATACAGCCAAAGATTTTGCAATGATCCAATGATGGTCTCTTACCATGCCAAGCTTCATATGGTGTCATTCCATCAAGTGTCTTTGATGGCAACCTGTTAATGAGATAGGTGGCAGTAGATACACTCTCTGCCCAAAGATAATTTGGCAACTTCTTTTCATTAAGCATAGACCTAGCTGTTTCTACAATGAGTCTATTCCTTCTTTCAGCTACCCCATTTTGTTCAGGTGAGTACCTTGTAGTTATCTCCCTCTTGATGCCTCTTTCCTGCAAGAAGTCTTCAAATTCATTGGAGAAGTATTCACCTCCCCCATCTGACCTTAGTCTTTTCAAGTTTCTACCTGTTTGATTTTCAACTAGTGCAAGATATCTTTTGAAACAATTAAATACTTCATCCTTATGCTTCATAAAGTATAACACAGTCCATCTGCTATAATCATCAATGAAGGACACATAATACCTTGATCCTGAAATGGATGGTTCCTTGCTAGGTCCCCAAACATCTGTATGCACCAATTCCAGATAGTCTTCATGCATAAAACCTTTCTTTGAATAGGGTAATCTGTGTGACTTACCAAATTGACAAGCTCCACACTTGTATATCATGTGTTGCTTGGATACATTAGGTATCCCAAGCACACATTGATCCCTGCACATTTGTTTTAAGGTCCTTTCACCTATATGACCTAACCTCTTGTGCCATATTTCTAATTCTGAAAGTGTTTGATCCTTGTAATTGTATAAAGCAATGTTCTTTGTGTCCTCTAGCTCAAAAGTAAATAATCTACCTGATTTTTCTCCCTTGGCTATCCTTCTGAATCCATGACTTGGGTCCTCCACATATGCTCCATGTTGATTGAACCTGACCTGTAAACCTTTCTCCACAATCTGGCCAACACTCATTAGGTTCTTGGTAATGGTTGGTACATAAAGTACCCTGCTCAATAGGTTTTGGTTACCATCACAAGTTTTTACATTTCCAATCTTTATAACAGAATGTTTAGTATCATCACCTGTCTGTACCTGATGTTTGCCCTTGGGTTCTTCCAAATCAGAGAGTAGTGCCACATTACCAGCTACATGGTTAGAACACCCTGAATCAATATAGAATAAGTGATCATCATTGATACCTGATTTTGAAGTCATATTCATGATCAATAGGGAGTCATCTTGCTCCTCTGTGTAGTTGTTGTAATCCCTTCTATTTCTGAATCCACCTTGGTAGTTACTATTGTGGTTGTGGTTGTAATTGTTATTGTACTGATTGTTGTATCCATTGTAGCCTTGGTGTTGGTTGAATCTGCCTCTACCTTGAGAGTATCCACCTCTTTGATGGCCTCTTCCTCTCTGATTTTTGTAGTTTCTGTAGCACTCATCTGTGGTATGGTTAGACAATCCACAAATATTGCATGGTGATGAATTGTAGGGTCTCCCCCTACCTTTCTTACCTCCTCTGCCTCTACCTCTTGAAGATCTACCTCTCCCTGCATAGTTTGCTTGGGAGGTAGAGCCTTCTTCATCAACCTTCTTACTTTTACCTTTATCTTTAACCTTCTTATCAGTGTATAAAGCAGAGGGGTTGTTACCTTTTGATTGCTCTCCATTCTTTGTAAGCTTTGCTTCATGTGTAAAGAGTTGACCAATCAGAGTTGTTAGATCAGGAGCATGTATGTCCATGTATAGGTCCATTGTTGTGGTAAAGCTCTCCCATTTGTCATCAGCTTTTAGTCCATTGATTACCTGCCTTACTATTTGTTCCTCTTCAATCTCTTCTCCAATACTTGCAAGCTGGTCTGCAATATCTTTCACCCTAGTGACAAAGTCTGAAACTGATTGCTTTGATTGCTTCCTCAGAGTAGTGAATTCAATCCATAGTTGATTCTTTCTGGCCCTTGTACTTGATGAAAAATATGTTGACAAGGTTTCCCAAGTTTCTTGGGAAGTCTTGCAATTCCTTATGTGAGGTAAAAGGAAATCAGATATAGAGTTAAGAAGGTAAGACCTTGCCAATGCATCTTTTGCACACCATGTGTTGAGCCTTTCTTGTTCATCCTTGGTGGGTAGTCCTCTTGCTTTGAATGAGGGCAATTCCTCATCTCCTGAGATGAATCCAAATAAGCTTCTTCCTTGTAGATAGGTCTTCATCCTTAGAGACCAAGCTTGGTAATTGTTCCTGTCTAATTTGTCAATGAGTGAAGGAAAACCATCTCCCATGTTACCTTATTTGCTCTGATACCACTGTTGGGAGAGGATGGTTGGATGCACTCAGAGATTGAGTAGGTGCTGCTAAACCTGCTTCACACCAGCCCTCTTTGACTCCAGGAATGCTTAGTAATCTTGATTAGCTTCCAAATGATACCAAGAAAGCATATA
>CM035413.1:83691327-83726327 GCA_020310875.1 Ceratopteris richardii
CATAATACTCAGAGTAAGACAAATCACTTCGCTAATGATTGTTGGATATAATCAAAACTTTAATTCAAGAGGAAAAGGTGGTAAAAATCAAAGAGGTAACTTCAGAGGAAGAGGTAGTAGAGGTTACTTTGGAAGAAATGCAGGTAGAGGATTCCAAAGTCAACAATCAGGTTACTTTACTTTGGAAGAAATGCAGGTAGAGGTTACTTTACTTTGGAAGAAATGCAGGTAGAGGACATAGCATTGATGACTGATTTGGAAAATAAGGTAACTAATCATGTAGTTCAAATAGGTGACAATACAAAGCACAATGTGAAGTCAATTGGATCAATGAAGGCCAAGGATGGAAGTACTCTCTTGAGTAAGGTCTTGTATGTTCCTACAATTCCTAAGAATCTGATAAGTGTAGGACAAATTGTTGAAAAAGGTTATGAAGTTAGATTCACTAATGAAGGAGTGTTTGTGGAAGACCCTAGCAATGGGTATAAACAGATTGTTTCAGGGAAGAAGGAAGGAAGATTGTTCACATTGAAGATCCAAGGTAATGTTGGTGATGCCTTGTTCACTTATGGAGGATATAAGATCTCTGAGTTAGATCTTTGGCACAAGAGGCTTGGACATTTCAACGAAAGAGGTATCAAAGATATGATTAACAATGGTTCAGCGCTTGGATTTCCTAATGCTGCAGGTCAACATATGACATACAGTGTGAGGCATATCAACTAGGTAAGGCTCATAAGCAATCTTACTCCGAGCATGGTTTTATGTATTCAGAGAGGCTTGAGTTGGTACACACAGTGTGTGGGGACCATCAAAGGATTTCAGTATCAATGGTTCAAGGTACTATGTGATTTATGTTGATGATGCTACCAGATTGATCACTATCTATGTGATCAAAGATAAGTCAGAGGTATTCAATACATTCAAACACTATCATGTGTATGCAGAGAGAATTACAAGTCATAAGTTGAAGAGACTAAGGTCAGATGGAGGGGGAGAGTATTTCTTTAATGAGTTCAGTGATTACTTGTGGAATGCAGGTATAAAAAGGGAAATTACTTGTAGGAATTCTCCTCAACAAAATGGTGTAGCAGAAAGGAGGAATAGAACTCTTGTTGAGTTTGCAAGGTCCATGATGAAAGAGAAGAATTGCCCAAATTACTTGTGGGCTGAGGCTGTAAAGACAACTACTTATTTGGTCAATAGGTTACCATGTAAAGCTTTGCAGGGTATGACACCATATGAGGCATGGTGGGGTAAGAGACCTACATTAGACCATTGCAAAGTATTTGGATGTTTGGCATATGCATATGTGCCATCACAATTAAGGCACAAATTGGAACCTAAAGCTGAAAAGTATGTGTTCATTGGTTATGGTGATAAGCAGATGGGATATAGGTTGTGGAGTCCATCCACAAAACAATTTCTAGTGTCAAAAGATGTTACATTTGATGAGCAAGGTACTTGGTATGTAGGTACAAACAATATTTATGCAGGTGATGAAGAAGTTGTGAATCAAAAGAAAGGTAAATCAAAAGTTTAGATATTAGATGAAGAGGAAAAAAATGAAGTGCACGTTGAAGTTGAAGAAATGCCAAGATTTGATCCTGAGTGTGATGAACCAGAAACTTCAAAAAGTGGAGAACTTAGAAGGTCTTCAAAGCACAAATGGCAACCTACAAGGTATAGCTATGACACTTCTTTTTTGGCTACCAAAGATTATGCTTATATGGTAAAGGCAGATGAAGACCCTTCTACATATGAAGAGGCAAAAGGTAAGTAAAATTGGGAGAAAGCTATGCAGGAAGAGTATGATGCATTGATGGAGAATCAAACATGGGATTTGGTTCTTAAACCAAATAGTCAGAAGATCATTGGATGTAAATGGGTCTACAAGACAAAGAGGTTTGCAGATGGAAGTGTGTCTAAGTATAAAGCTAGACTTGTTGTGAAAGGGTTTGCTCAAACATATGGTATTGATTATGATGAGACCTATAGTCATGTGGCAAAGATGACAACCATCAAGAAACTCATAGCTATTGCTGCATGTAAAGGTTGGAAATTATGTCAATTAGATGTGAAAAATGCTTTTTTGAATGGTTATATTTTAGATGATGTTTTCATGGAGCAACCACAAGGATTTAGAGATGGAAGGTATCCAGATCATGTATGTAAGCTCAAGAGATCTTTGTATGGTTTGAAGCAGGCCCCAAGGGCATGGAATTATAGACTTGTGAAGTTCTTGAAAGAACTTGGATTTCAAGTATCTAAAGCAGATAGTAGCCTGCTTGTTAAAGCAAGTAATGATGGGTTCATTTATATGTGCATATATATGTTGATGATATAGTTCTTACAGGTACAGATGAGAAAGGCATTCAAATCCTAAAGAAGCAAATGGAGAAAGAATTCAAGATCAGTGATTTGGGAGACTTGTCATATTTCTTGGGCATGGAGATCTCATACACTCAACATGGAGTGTATGTAACTCAAGAAAGGTATTTGAAGAACTTGTTGATCAAGTTTAAGATGAATGATTGCAGGGTAGCACCTACTCCAATGGAGGTGAATCACAAATTGAGCACATATGGAGGTGAAGAGTTCAAGGACATGAAACAATATCAGAGTTTGGTTGGTAGTCTGATCTATGCTACATTAATTAGGCCTGACTTCTCATATGCAGTTGGAGTTTTGTCTCAATTCATGCATTGTCCTAGGAAAGAACATTGGATTGCAGGTCAAAGAGTGTTGAGGTACATTAAGGGTACACTCAAAGAAGGTTTGTATTATGGTTTTACATGAGATACAAATATCAGGATATATAGTGATGCAGATTGGGTAGGTAATCCAGATGATAGGAGATCAACTTATGGATACTTGTGTTATGTGGGAGATAAATTAATTTCTTGGTGTTCAAAGAAGCAACATACAACTATGAAAAGTGTCGCGGCAAGTATGAGAGAGCATGAGAATAGAGTAATCAGGAGTTGTATGAGTCATTAGACATCTTAGAAGTGAGTTAAGACTCTCTCATCACTCAGTTGTAAATCTCTCAGAAATGAAGAAAATGTTGCGCCTGATATTTATGCCTTTTCTCCTTTTGCGTTAGATCTTTTGTGAAATCCTTTTGTACAAGTCTAAGTCTATAGGTGATTGACCTCTGTACAAATTTTTAGCTTCTAATTGTGAACAGGCTTAGAGAATTGAGTGTAGGAACATTTACATGTGTAAATGGCAAGAAGAGAAGTTGCAGGAGGCGCAAAATTCGATGCTAATGTTTTGGTCAGTTCTCCTTCCACAGTGTAAAGTTTTGAGCAAACAAGCACTCAATTTCTAAGTTGGAAGGTCTATCTCTGGCTAATAGCATTTGCATAAACGGGTTCTAGATTGAGAGAACCAATTGTTAAAAGCTATAGGTGTCTAAATCCACTTCTATCTATCTATCTATCTATCTATCTGTCTATCTATCTATCTATCTATCTATCTATCTATCTATCTATCTATCTATCTATCTATCTATCTATCTATCTATCTATCTATCTATCTATCTATCTATCTATCTATCTATCTATCTATCTATCTGTCTATCTGTCTATCTGTCTATCTGTCTATCTGTCTATCTGTCTATCTTTCTATCTGTCTATCTGTCTATCTATCTATCTATCTATCTATCTATCTATCTATCTATCTATCTATCTATCTATCTATCTATCTATCTATCTATCTATCTATCTATCTATCTATCTATCTATCTATGACTTGCACCTGCAAGTTGATGCCTGGTTTCGACTTGCACCTGCAAGTCGATGCCTGGCATCGACTAACACTAGAGACACCTCATTCCTAGGTGTGAATGATTTGATCATAGTGATGATCAGATGGTGGACGGTGATAAAGCAAGTTTCATCCACTTGGAACATATTGTATTGAGAAGGTGATGGTAGTTCCACTAGTTGATATACTTTCTTAGCACATCTTCACTTGGCATGATAGACTTAGTTTTGTAGGGTGGATTGGGATTTACTTTGTATGAGAGATATTTTGATCGATAGCTTGGATTATTATATAGGATAGATTGAGATCTTGGCCCATAGTTTGGATCATTGACAGATTGACATCTTGGTCCATAGTTTGGATCATTGATAGATTATCATCTTGGATTCACATATTGGATCATGATGAGACTTTCTTGAGATTCATTTCATTATAGTGAGGAAATCAAGAAGATTACTTGAGCTTAGAGATTAAGCACTATTTGGAAAATATTTCCATTTATTTTGGTATTTTTTTCACAGAAATTGGGGACATAGTCAGATTGTTTTGGATGAGCATAGTACTTTTTTTTCATTACTCTAGTGGAGTAAGTGGTTTTGCATGATTGTACCATATGACAAGTTGTCAGTGGGTATTACAGGGAGACAAAGGCAAGCTGCCAAGGTCTTTAGAGGTGACAAGCCATCACAAGTTAGTGATCAAGGTCTAGGCATAGGGAGTCCGAGGATATTCCGAGTACTTATGTTAAAACACATAGGGACTCATTAGGCCTCTGAGGGATTCCTATAGTATGCCCAAGGCAAGGACTACTATTTGTTGGTGGAAATGCTAGATATGAAGCGGAGAGACGAGTTGTCTACTTTTTTATTATCTAGTATTTCAGACACCTAACATACTCTACTCTTATTATTTGGAATCACCGATTTTGATTGCCAAGCTTATAGCTCCTTCTATATCATTGAGGAAAATAATCTTTAGAAGGGGGAGAGAGTATTATATTCCAAAGATGTACATGCTTGGAGGAACGAGAAGTTCCTTTCTTGGGGGATAGCCAAGGTCAAATGCCAGAGAGTTCATACAAGCTACCTACTCATGATGGCCAGATGAGTAGAGGGACCTTAGAGGGAACTCTAGATGGTGACTAGGAAAGGGCTTTAAATATGCTAGGAGGTGAGTGACAGGCATGTCATTCTCCACTTCTCACATATGAGATGCATTCATTTGAAGTCACCTATGTATTCAGGAAGATAGCTCCTGAAATGTGGAGATGACACCCCAATGTTCCTAAATTAAATTCTCTCAGTATGATTCATCAAAATTCATCAAATTTGTTGCTTTAGATTCATCATATACCTAATTTAAAGTATGCAAAATATCTCCGGTCGATTCCCAATAGCATGTGATCTCTGAGTGAAATTCTAGAGTGCATCTCATCCCAAACTAGCAAGTTTTGATTCATCTCTTTTGAATTAAGTTATTTGTTTTGATGAATCAATTTGAGATTGATCTTCCAAAGCAGTAAGGTGTTTTATATGCATCCTTATCAAGATGAAGGTGTTGGGGATTCGTAGACAAGAAGGAGTTTGAGGGTTTGTAGGAGAAAAAGGAGATGATGAAAATGGAATAACAGTGAGAACTTCTGCAAAGGAATACTCTTGGAAACCTTGAATATTGATTATCTTTCAACAATTACAATCAATGACTAAATACAACTTCAGAGAATATCAATTACTGAAGACCAATTATCTCAAGTCCTCTGGCAGCGGCCTCTCCTGCACCAATCCTTCACTTGCTTCCCGCTTCCCTTGTGCACACCTTGCACTAAGCTTCCACCAAGCTAAGGGATTGGTATCACGGCGCACACACGCAATAGACCTTGGGACTCTTGGAATCCAACCCGCCTTCTCTGCACACCTTCCTCTTGACACCTCTTGCACTCTCGAGTGTCGTCGCACACTGGAGGCTCTTCTTGCTTCCTCTCTTGCTTCCTCTGAAGCTCTCCCTTGCTCCTAGCTCTCAATGTCCCCAAGAATAGCCTTTGTCCTTCTTTTGTTGAGTCCGCCGGTTCGCGCACTCTAACTGCAATACAATCTTGGTGTCCTTTCAATGTCCCAAGATTGTCTTTTTGAACTGGTCCTCAACGACTCGCTACTTTGTCCTGTAGTGACTTTAGAACAAGAGTGACTTTCAAAATAAAATTTTTGATTGGGCGGCCTATTTCCACCTTTGCGTACGCGGCCTTCCATACCTTCACCTTTCCTTTTAATTGTTTACTTTTGCACCTTAAGATTTTAAATTCATCCTTTGAATCCTTAAGAGAAAAAATACTTTGCACCTTTAGTTTCAACCGGTTAGGGCTCTACAGATGCCCACCACCTAAAGATCTCTCCGTCCTGGAGAGACAACAGCAATACAAAGCTGAGAAATTGCAAGGACACAGATATGAAAACAACGAGAAACGGAGGCAAGAAAAGAGATAAAGGGTGCGTATATTATTTAATTAAGAAAAAGTATAAGGCACCTTACAAGAATTATTTAGAAATCAAAGGGAGGAGTAAATTATTGACAAAGCGATAATGGAAAATAAGAGCAATTATTATGTGGATGGCAATTTATTGTGTAGGATGGTTGAGATTGTCAGCCGAGGTAGGTGGAGAGGGGGGCAAAGGAGCAGAAGCTTGTTCGATCGTATGCTGTAGCGAACTAAGGCATTGCCTAAGATGATCCCTTTCCCTGCGGATACGTCGACATGCAGCATTAGCACAAAGCCCTAAGTTGGAGCGATTTTGAAGATCTTCTAAGGCTTTCATCGCAGAGTCGGCCATATCGCGATAATGATCTCTCTCTTCTTTGAGCAATCGCGCCGTTTTGGTGAGAGAGTGCCATTGAGAGTTGGCCATGCGATTGATGTTTTCTATTGTTGAGATATACTGTTGATGAACCGAGGCGGCGGCCGATACCGAATCCAAGGAAATCTGGGAGGCCTGAGCATTGCCGAGAGCGACTACACTCGCGTCCTGTAGTAATTGCAAAAAGGAAGGGGTTGATGGGAGGTCAAAATGCGGAGGGGGATTGGCCGTTGGAGTAGGAGGGGGAGGGGAAGGGGAAATGACCTGCGGAGGAGGAGGAAGGGTTGGAATGGAAGATGGATTGGGAAGGGAAGGATTGGGGGAGGGAAGTGGTTGACTGACAGGGATATTAATGATAGGGGGTGAGGTGGAATCCGGGGGAAGTGGGGGCATACAGGTGGGGTTTTGAGGGTTGAGCTGTGTTTGAATGAGTGGCGTGAAAGCTGAAGAGAGGGGAGGTCTAGGTATAAGGGGAGGGGTAGGCATGGATGGAGAAGTGGTAGATGCATGAGGGAGAGGGGAAGAAGACTGGGGAGGGAAGGAGGGGACGTCAGGGGGGGTAGTCATGAATGGAGGCGGAAGCTGAGTCAATTGAGATTAGAGGGGGGGAGGGAGATGGAGCAATGGACGGTAGCCCAGCGTGGGTAGGGAGATAAGCAACATTGTGGGCAGATTGTGCGGGAATCTGATAGAGCCAAGCTAAGAAGGGTGCAGAATAGATGGAAAATGCATGAGAGCCTCTAGAGATAGCCTCGCGGAGTCGACGGGAGCGCAAAGTCAAGGAACTATAAATGAGGGTTGCGTAAGGGTAAGGACGGCTATGGAGAAAGTAGAAAAGCGGATCGGCGATACGAATATCTGACCAGGGAAGCGAAGAAGTTTGACTACGCAGTAAGAAGAAAAAGATGAACGCATTGAGAAGGGTGGTCATGCGGAGTGAAAACCGAGCATTACTTTGAAAGTGTGTGGTACAAAAGGCAATAGTAGCCGAGGCGGACAGTCCAGAGTATAGGAAAGGGGGAGCACGAAAATGTAATAGGGGGGACCCAATACTGGCGGCAATGTCTGGGATGAAGAGAGTACCGGTTCTAAAATGAGGGAAGAGGCGGATAGCTTCATAAACCTGGGTAAAATTGGTGGGGTTATTGAAGAAAACATTAGCCAAGCCCCACAAGCCCGCCTGCTGAAGATCCTCAATGGAAAACATTTGACGAAGGGCAATGGTAGGTAGGGATAAATGCATTCGGATTTGCAGGTTTAAGTCAGGTGGAAGAAACAGGCGCATATAATCCCCGGTTGGTGAAGATGGGTGGGATGAATGAGACATAGATGGGGAGGGGAAAGGAGGGTGCGGGAGGGGAGGTGGGGAATAAAGGTCGGTGGAATCAGAGTGTATGGAATAAATAGGACTATCAAGAATGGTAGTAGGAGGCGTTGGGTTAGCTTGAACAGATGGTTCTGCCGATGAGGGAGGATGTGGATTGGGATGGTCAGAAGGAATCTCGGAAGTGGGAGAGGATTGATTTTGATGGTTTGGAGGAAGCTGGGATGGAGGATCGGAAATATCACCCGGAGCGGAGGGGTCGGCCATAGTTGTCGACAAAGAAGGGCGTGTGTAGTTGTTTGAAGGCGAATAGTGCGAATGGTGGTGTATGGAGGAGCGGGTGGTGGCTGCGGCGAGGCAGAGGGGGAGATGGCGGAGTGTGGGCGCAAGGCGAGAGGGAGGGTGGCGAGGGAGATGAGTGGGGGGCTGAGAGTGTAATTTAGTGGGTTGTTGAGGGGAAAGGGAGAGTGCGGTGGGAGGTAGGGGGGTGATGGGGGTGGTTAGAGGTGGGAATGGAGGGTTGATGGAGGGGGTTTGGGGGGGTGAGGGGGGGTGGGCGTTCCGGTGGCCGAGGGAGTGACGGAGGGGGCGTTGTGTGGTGCAGAGGGGGTGACGGAGGGGGACGAGGAGTGATGGAGGGGGTGGGGGGGGTTGGAGACGGAGGGTGTGGAGGGGGGTTGAGATGGTTGGAGGCGGAGGGTGTGGAGGGGGTTGAGGGGGTTGGGGGGGGTGAGGGGGGGTGAGCGCTGCGGGGTGCCGAGGGGATGATGGAGGGGGTGATGGAGGGGGTTATGGGGGTGAGGGGGGTGGGCGCTGCGGGGTGCCGAGGGGAGGATGGAGGGGCTTTGAGGGGGTTGGAGGCGGAGGGTGGGGAGGGGGGTTGAGGGGGTTGGAGGCGGAGGGGGTTGGAGGCGGAGGGTGTGGAGGGAGGTTGAGGGGGTTGGAGGTGGAGGGTGGGGAGGGGGTTGGAGGTGGAGGGTGTGGAGGGGGGTTGAGGGGGTTGGTGTGGAGGGGGGGGGGGGGGGGGGGGGCGCTGCGGGGTGCCGAGGGGAGGATGGAGGGGCTTTGAGGGGGTTGGAGGCGGAGGGTGGGGAGGGGGTTGAGGGGGTTGGAGGCGGAGGGTGGGGGTTGGAGGCGGAGGGTGTGGGGGGGGGTTGAGGGGGTTGGGGGGGGTGAGGGGGGTGGGGCGCTGCGGGGTGCCGATGGGATAATGGAGGGGTGATGGAGGGGGTGAGGGGGTGGGCGCTGCGGGGTGCCGAGGGGAGGATGGAGGGCTTTGAGGGGGTTGGAGGCGGAGGGTGGGGAGGGGGGTTGAGGGGGTTGGAGGCGGAGGGTGGGGAGGGGGGTTGAGGGGGTTGGAGGCGGAGGGTGGGGAGGGAGGTTGAGGGGGTTGGAGGTGGAGGGTGGGGAGGGGGGTTGAGGGGGTTGGAGGTGGAGGGTGTGGAGGGGGGTTGAGGGGGTTGGTGTGGAGGGGGGGTGGGCGCTGCGGGGTGCCGAGGGGAGGATGGAGGGGCTTTGAGGGGGTTGGAGGCGGAGGGTGGGGAGGGGGGTTGAGGGGGTTGGAGGCGGAGGGTGTGGAGGGAGGTTGAGGGGGTTGGAGGTGGAGGGTGTGGAGGGGGGTTGAGGGGGTTGGGGGGGTGAGGGGGGTGGGGCGCTGCGGGGTGCCGAGGGGATAATGGAGGGGTGATGGAGGGGGTTATGGGGGTGAGGGGGGTGGGCGTTGCGGGGTGCCGAGGGGAGGATGGAGGGGCTTTGAGGGGGTTGGAGGCGGAGGGTGGGGAGGGGGGTTGAGGGGGTTGGAGGCGGAGGGTGTGGAGGGAGGTTGAGGGGGTTGGAGGTGGAGGGTGGGGAGGGGGGTTGAGGGGGTTGGAGGCGGAGGGTGTGGAGGGAGGTTGAGGGGGTTGGAGGTGGAGGGTTGTTGGAGCAAACCAATCACAAATTGGTGATTATACAGATCTTGGAGAATGCTTATGGTCAGAATGAAGCATTGGAAGACATTTGCAAAATGAAGAAGAAGTCAGAATGTTGTTCTGTACACATATGTACATTAGCATAGTCATAGATGACTTAGAACTTTTGTTCAGTGAGAATTATGCACAAATTATCTATAAATACCTTGAGAAAAAGTCGGGGCATGTATGAGAGCATATGTGACAATAGTTACAAGCCAAGAATTAGGGAGATAGAAGGAATGAGATAGTGGAAAGTGAGTTTGTGTTTGCTCTCATCACTCAGTTGTAATTTTCTGAGTTAATGAAGAAATATTGCGCCCGATCTTTTCGTGTCTGCTCCTTCTGTGTTTGATCATTAGCAAAATCCTTTTGAGGATATCTAAGTTGTTAGTTAATGAGTCTGTGACCTGAATTTCAGAGTCCAATTGTAAACAGGCTAGGAGAATTGTGAACAGGAACATTCATATGTATTGAATGTCTACAGTTCTCTGAAACAGGCGCAAATTTCGTGTTTAATCTTTTGGTCAGTGCTCACTCCATAGTTTAAAGTTTTGTGCAAGCAAGCACTTAATCTTTAAGTTGGAAGGTGATCTACTCGTGGCTAAAAGCATTTGGCAAAACGGGTTAGATACTGTGAGAATCAAAGTTAAGAAGTTAGGGGTGTCTGAATCGACTTCTCAGAAGTACAGTTTCTGACATAGGTAACTTGAGAAGTTGATTTCTCAAGCTACACTTAACTTTTTGGAGTAATTCAACTTGGAGGAGATGCGCAAACTCTAGAAGATGATTCGTACAAAGTTTCATCAAAAACTTTACACATTTGACAAGTCAATGTGAAGAAATTCTGCAGCAGACTTTTCTGTGTATCACCTTCTTCACAGATTTGTTCATCTTTTGATAATTAGAAGTTGATCCTCTAAATGTGTGAAAGGTTTTGACTTATTCTTGGTATAGAGGTGCTCTAATCACAAGAATAAGTTGTTCTTTTGGAGATTAACATTCTCCATCAGTGGTATCAGAGCAGGAGACATCAATTTGAAGAAAAGGAGGATCTCGACTGTTGCAGATTCAAGAGATTCAACATTTGAAGGATCAAGAAGTGAAAGCTTGGAGTCATAGTTCGAGGAGAAGACAAATTGACATCAAGAAAGGCAAAAGGAGCTCAATTCGAAGTAAAGGTACATACATTGTTTGTAAAGCTTGAAGTTTTCAATACACAGGTGGATACAAGATGGGAGAAAGCTTGCAGATTGATAAGCTAGATAGGGAGAACTATCCAGCATGGTCCATGAGGATGGAAGCACACCTCATGAGCAAAGACCTTATATCATTTATTACAGGAGATGAAGAAAAACCAGAATTTGCAGATCCAAGTATTCCTACTAGAGAAGAACTTGCAATGTTGAAGACTTGGATGAGAAAGGATGCTCAAGCAAGGAGTATCATCTACATGGCTGTAAATGATTATCTTCTACCTCACATCAGAGGTTTAGAAAGTGCTACAGATGTTTGGAATGCCTTGGAAGAGCATTTCCAAAATACTACTAAGTCAAGGAAGTCCTCACTATGGGCTGAGTTCACAACTTTCAAGAAGAAGAGTTCACAATCAATTTCAGATTATGTGGCAAGGATGAAAGATATTGCAGATAGCTTGGGAGCAGTGGATGAAGATATTGAAGAAGAAAAGTTGGTAAGACAAATACTTACAGGTCTAAGAGGTGATGAGAAGTGGAAGCCTTTTATATTGTCCATAGAGTTGTCACTTGATCACTTTACTCCTGACCTTAATCAATTGCTAGGACACATGCTAACCTTTGAGCAGGATCTTAAAGGAGACAATGATAGAAGTACAAGTCAAGCTATGTACTCCAAAGACAAGAAAAAGAATGGCAAGGGAAAGCAATCAAATGATGATGAAGGGAATTCAAATCAAGCCAACTTCACAAAAGGGAAGACAAATTTCAGAGGTAAAGGAAGAGGAGGTAAGAACAAAGATAATGCTAAAGCTTGTTGGATTTGTGGCAGAACAAATCATTTGGCAAATGATTGTTGGTATAACAATCAAAGTGGAGGATACAACAATCAGAATTATAGTCAAAGAGGTAGAGGAGGCAGAAACCAAAGAGGCAACTTCAGAGGAAGAGGAGGTAGGACATCATATGGAAGAGGAGGTGGAAGAAACTTTCAATCTCAGTCCTACAATAATAATTATTACAATTATGCATCAGATCAGAAGGATGACATGACTCTAATTTTGAATGCAACTCATGAATCAATGGGAGAAGATCAGAGAGTGTTTTATATTGACTCAGGGTGCAGCAACCATCTGAGTGGGAATCTATCCTTGATGACTGATATGGAAGCAAGGGTGAATGGACATACAGTTCAAACAGGTGACAATACTAAACATAAAGTGGAGAGCATTGGATCAGTGAAGACAAAGAGTGGAAGTACACTTCTGAGTAAGGTACTTTATGTCCCTACTATTCCTAAAAATTTGATAAGTGTAGGGCAAATTGTGGAGAAAGGATATGAAGTAAGATTTACAAATGATGGTGTCTATGTACAAGATCCAAATCAGGGATATAGAACCATAATTGCAGGTAAAAAGGAAGGAAGATTGTTTACTCTCAAAGTCCAAGGTAATGTGGGACATGCATTGTTTACCTATGGAGGTCAAAAGGTATCTGAATTAGACCTATGGCATAAGAGGCTAGGTCATTTCAATGAGAGAGCTATAAAGGAAATGTCAAAGAATCAGGTGGTGCTTGGATTGCCAAACATTGAAGGGCAACATATGGTGTACAAGTGTGAAGCTTGTCAATTAGGTAAAGCACACAAAAGTTCTTATAACAAATCAGGGTACAAGTATTCAAACATGCTTGAATTGGTTCATACAGATGTATGGGGTCCCTCAAGGGACTATAGTATAAATGGATCCAGATATTATGTGTTGTTTGTTGATGATGCAACCAGGTGGATTACTTTGTATGTAATCAAGGATAAATCAGAAGTCTTTAAGACATTCAAACATTTCCATGCTTATGCAGAAAGGATCACAGGACAAAAGCTAAAGAGGTTAAGATCAGATGGAGGGGGAGAGTATTTCTCAAAAGAGTTTGATGATTATTTGTGGAATGCAGGTATCAAAAGAGAAGTAACTTGCAGGTACTCCCCTCAACAAAATGGAGTAGCAGAAAGGAGGAATAGGACTCTTGTAGAGTTTGCAAGAGCCATGATGAAGGAAAAGAATTGTCCAAATTACTTGTGGGCAGAGGCCATTAACACTGCAACATACCTTGTGAATAGGTTGCCTTGCAAAGCTTTGGATGGAGGAACCCCTTATGAAGCATGGTGGGGTAAGAAACCTAGTCTTGATCATTGTAAAGTATTTGGAAGTATTGCATATGCTTATGTTCCTTCACAATTAAGACATAAGCTAGAACCAAAAGCAGAGAAGTATGTGTTTATTGGATATGATGATAGACAAATGGGTTACAGGTTGTGGAGTCCATCCACAAAGCAATTTCTTGTTACTAAAGATGTAACATTTGATGAGCAAAACACATGGTATACAGGATCACCAAATGAGTATGCAGGTGTTGAAGAAATACAAAGGAAAGGAAAAGCAAAGGTAAAAGTATGTGAAGAAATTGTTGATGAAGTTGACTCTAGATGTAGAGTGCAGGATCATGTAGAAGAAGGGCCAAGATTTGATCCAGAATCAAATGAGGCTGAAACTTCAAGAAGTGCAGAAATCAGAAGATCTACAAGAGAAAGGAAAGAGCCTATAAGGTATAGTTATGATACATCTTTCCTAACAACAAGAGATTATGCTTACATTGTGAAAACAGAAGAAGACCCAATTACTTTTGAAGAAGCCAAAGGTAAACAGAATTGGGAGAAGGCAATGCAAGAAGAATATGATGCTCTACTTGAAAATGAAACTTGGGAGTTAGTACCAAGACCAAAGAATCAGAAGGTCATTGGATGCAAGTGGGTATACAAAACAAAGAGGTTTGCAGATGGTAAAGTGTCTAGATATAAGGCTAGACTAGTGGTTAAAGGTTATGCCCAAACTTATGGGGTTGATTATGATGAGACCTTTAGTCCTGTTGCTAAGATGTCTACAATTAGGACATTGATTGCTATTGCTGCTTGCAAAGGATGGAAATTATCACAATTGGATGTGAAGAATGCATTTCTTAATGGTTACATTGCAGATGAAGTATATATGGAGCAACCAGAAGGCTTCATGGAATCAATTGGATCAGATTATGTGTGTAAGCTCAAGAGAGCTTTATATGGGTTGAAGCAAGCCCCAAGAGCTTGGAATTATAGATTGGTCAAGTTCTTGAATGAATGTGGATTTCAAGCATCAAAGGCAGATAGTAGCTTGCTAGTGAAGGCAAGTGAAAATGGATATATTTACATGTGCATTTATGTTGATGATATTATTGTTACAGGAACAGATGCTCAAGGAATCAATGAACTCAAGAAGCAAATAGAGAAGGAGTTTAAGATAAGTGACTTGGGAAACTTATCTTATTTTCTAGGAATGCAGATTGTGTATACTCAACATGGAGTATATGTTTCACAAGAGAGATACTTGAAGAATCTTTTGATCAAGTTTAACATGGAAGATTGCAAGACCTCAACCACACCATTGGAGGTAAATCATAAATTAAGCAGGTATGGAGGTGAAGAGTTCAATGACATGAAGAAATATCAGAGTTTGGTAGGTAGTCTAATCTATGCTACCTTGACAAGGCCAGATTTATCATATGCAGTAGGTGTGTTGTCACAATTTATGCATTGTCCAAAGAAGACTCATTGGATTGCAGCCCAAAGGGTACTCAGATATATCAAAGGAACCCTAAGTGAAGGTTTGTACTATGGTTTTACTTCTGACACTAGAATCAAAGTGTTTAGTGATGCAGATTGGGCAGGTGACTCAGATGATAGAAGGTCTACTCATGGATATCTATGTTATGTTGGAGACAAGTTAGTGTCTTGGTGTTCAAAGAAGCAACACACAGTTGCTTTATCATCCACAGAGGCTGAGTATAAGGGAATGGTAGAAGCTGCAAAAGAAGTCATATGGTTGAAGACCTTGATGAAAAGTTTTGAGATTGATCATAGTACTCCAATAATTTTTGGAGACAATATGAGTTCTTTGTATTTGGCAGCTAACCCTGTTTTTCATGCCAGGACTAAGCATATAGAAATACAGTATCATTTCTTGAGGGAAAAGGTACTTGATAAAGAGATTGAAGTGATGTACACTTCAACAAAAGAACAAGTGGCAGATATGATGACAAAGAGCTTGGATGGACCTAAGCTACAGAGATTCAAAGAGATGGCAGGTGTGAAGAAGAATGAAATAATCACAATTAGTGATTGAGGGGGAGCTGTTGGAGCAAACCAATCACAAATTGGTGATTATACAGATCTTGGAGAATGCTTATGGTCAGAATGAAGCATTGGAAGACATTTGCAAAATGAAGAAGAAGTCAGAATGTTGTTCTGTACACATATGTACATTAGCATAGTCATAGATGACTTAGAACTTTTGTTCAGTGAGAATTATGCACAAATTATCTATAAATACCTTGAGAAAAAGTCGGGGCATGTATGAGAGCATATGTGACAATAGTTACAAGCCAAGAATTAGGGAGATAGAAGGAATGAGATAGTGGAAAGTGAGTTTGTGTTTGCTCTCATCACTCAGTTGTAATTTTCTGAGTTAATGAAGAAATATTGCGCCCGATCTTTTCGTGTCTGCTCCTTCTGTGTTTGATCATTAGCAAAATCCTTTTGAGGATATCTAAGTTGTTAGTTAATGAGTCTGTGACCTGAATTTCAGAGTCCAATTGTAAACAGGCTAGGAGAATTGTGAACAGGAACATTCATATGTATTGAATGTCTACAGTTCTCTGAAACAGGCGCAAATTTCGTGTTTAATCTTTTGGTCAGTGCTCACTCCATAGTTTAAAGTTTTGTGCAAGCAAGCACTTAATCTTTAAGTTGGAAGGTGATCTACTCGTGGCTAAAAGCATTTGGCAAAACGGGTTAGATACTGTGAGAATCAAAGTTAAGAAGTTAGGGGTGTCTGAATCGACTTCTCAGAAGTACAGTTTCTGACATAGGTAACTTGAGAAGTTGATTTCTCAAGCTACACTTAACTTTTTGGAGTAATTCAACTTGGAGGAGATGCGCAAACTCTAGAAGATGATTTGTACAAAGTTTCATCAAAAACTTTACACATTTGACAAGTCAATGTGAAGAAATTCTGCAGCAGACTTTTCTGTGTATCACCTTCTTCACAGATTTGTTCATCTTTTGATAATTAGAAGTTGATCCTCTAAATGTGTGAAAGGTTTTGACTTATTCTTGGTATAGAGGTGCTCTAATCACAAGAATAAGTTGTTCTTTTGGAGATTAACATTCTCCATCAAGGGTGTGGAGGGGGGTTGAGGGGGTTGGGGGGGTGAGGGGGGTGGGGCGCTGCGGGGTGCCGAGGGGAGGATGGAGGGGCTTTGAGGGGGTTGGAGGCGGAGGGTGGGGAGGGGGGTTGAGGGGGTTGGAGGCGAAGGGTGTGGAGGGAGGTTGAGGGGGTTGGAGGTGGAGGGTGTGGAGGGGGGTTGAGGGGGTGAGGGGGGTGGGGCGCTGCGGGGTGCCGAGGGGATAATGGAGGGGTGATGGAGGGGGTTATGGGGGTGAGGGGGTGGGCGCTGCGGGGTGCCGAGGGGAGGATGGAGGGGCTTTGAGGGGGTTGGAGGCGGAGGGTGCCGAGGGGAGGATGGAGGGGCTTTGAGGGGGTTGGAGGCGGAGGGTGGGGAGGGGGGTTGAGGGGGTTGGAGGTGGAGGGTGGGGAGGGGGGGTTGAGGGGGTTGGTGTGTTGAGGGGGGTCGGAGGTGTTTGGGGGCGGGGGAGTATTGAGGTGGTGCTGAGGGGTTTGGAGGAGAGGGTAAATACAGCTTCTTCCCTAGCTTATTCTTCTACGCACACTTGGCCTGAGCAATGATGATTTTCGGAATTCTGATGTTGAGGGGAGCAGGTATGAAGAGAAGGCCATATTATATAGCTAGGGAAACAAAGAATGACCTCTCAGAAGTGAATGGATCAGCATAAAAGAGTTGCCAAAAGAGTGGAGAAACAAACTTTAATTAACCTCCGCTCAAGAAGTGAACAAAGATAGGGGTATGATTGAAAGTAGTTTGCAGATCTAAAGGCCATCCAAAAATATGCGCTTATTTTATTTAACAGAGAATTTTGGTTAATTTTGAGTGGTGCACTGAGCAACAAAGAAAATGGCGCCCAAAAAAGAAAAATCCGTGAGCATTTTTTTTTTTTGGTTATTTCTACTTATTAGGACAAACAACCTATTTTACCTATAAAGCATTCAAAAATACTTAGGAACAAAATAATGAAAATGCAAGGTTTATTGCTTTTGGTGGTAACCCTTGAGTCTGGAGATGTTTACCAAGGGTAGGGTGTCGCCAGCCAGAGTTTCTAATTGCACAACACCCCACTGCAGCATCTTTGTAATGCGAAAAGGCCCTTCCCATTGAGGGATCCATTTCCCTTTGGTTTTGTTAAACGATAATACTTTCTATCCAACTTTCGGAAGAGTATTATCGGGTCCTCGGGTTCTTGGGAGTGGTAGGGGTCTATTAGATAGAGGCCCTGTACTATTTTCCCATCTAATCATTCCACATCTTATCTAATCCTTCATCAATATCCAAAATAGATTTGCGGACAATTCACAACAGTAAAATCGTTCTTAACACGGATCAGGTGCGTCAGTTTATTGCCATACTATCGTTCTTACTATTTAAAAGTTCTAACATCAAAGTTGTTGTTATCTTCCTCGTCCTCTCAACAAAGGTAAACAGAATATACCGTATCTTATTCTATATTCTGATTATAACAGAATAAAACGTCGTACACAGTACTGCAACACCACAACAGATTACTCAATGGTTCACGATACTACACTTTCCAAACCGTCATATTCACCTTCAATCACACAATCCGTTATACACATGGTGTATACCAGAAAATTATTATCAACAGTACGCACACATACCGTCAAAAAAATGATATATCAGTATACTGAACGTCATCTACTGTAACACTTAATTCAGAGTACTCAAAAAGAGGTATATCTCAATACATTAATCAGATTCACTACTACAGAGAATAGTATCACAGTTTCTTGCAGATATCGACTAACCTTTCTTCTCAAGAAGTACTCAATGCTATGCACTTACACAATAACAATCGTAACACAAACAACAGTTGAACTCTTACTTTCTCTTGACGTCTCTAACTCTCTGTCTCTCTTGAGTAAATTCCTGTTAACCTTCACATACGCAATTCTCTTCCACCTTTCTCTCCCATCTCAACTACCAATCCAAAACGTTCTCTCTCTCTCTTTCTCACACAGTGAACTCTGCTCTCACCAGCCAGACGGAGCGGCGGAAGTTCTCCTCCTCTCTTCTTCTTCATCCTACTTTTTATCGTTTTCACATCCTTCATTTACCGACTCTTGCGTAATTTCCTGCATCTCCGTCATTTCAGCCAAAATTCTTGTTTGTCCTTCTTCTGCGGTTGCGGTTGTCTCGCTCCGTCGGCCTTGTAACACTGGCACGCACGGTGGACTCGAACCCGCAAGATCGACCTGAATCTTATCAGAGATATCATTATCTGCAATCGAGGGCGTTTGTTTTTTGGGACTACCTGTTCCAGATTTCTGTTGCCGAATTTCTTTCTGTAATTGATTCATTTTCTGTTTTTGTTGTTCCAACTACTGCTTCTGCTGGTTAATTATATCTACCAAATCATGGTCGTGTTGGGAGACAAAACCTGAGCGTATGTTTTCCATTTTTGGAATTGTAATGGCCAACCATCTACGACGAAAAAGTTTCCAACTGTTATGTACATGAGTGCTCAACTTTTGTTTTAATGCTTCGATATCGATTTTTGTCATTAAAGTGGCATCCAGATTAATTCCTTCGCCAGTTAAGACCTGTTTTTCTAAATCCTGCAAGACCTGTATTCTGGATCGTAAGACTTCAATTTCGTTCTGTAGAGTGGCATTCATTGCCGAAAAATTGGTCATTTCATCATGTATCTGTTTCTGCACCGCTTCCTGGTACTGTTGGAATTTCTTAATAGATTTGGTAATATTAACTAATGTAACTATCAGTTGATTATGTTCATTCTGTACTTCTCTCAGCAGTTCTGTTTTATCTTTCAGTGCGTTTTGCAATTGTTGATTTGATGTTAACAAAGAATTAAAATGGTTCATATTGGCCAATGCCTGATCTTTTCCGAGTTGTAGTTTCTGTTCTTGTTGTATTAAAAAATCTGAGACTTCCTGTAATTTTTTTTGCATGCTATATACCTGATTTCCGGTTCCGGCAATAGAATCATTAGTATTCAACTTCTTTGAATTTACTGGTTGGGGTGACTGCGGTAACTTTCTTTTTGTTATCAACGAAAAAGGTGTTCCAAACACCCTTGCCTGTTCAGTGCCGTCTGTGGGGCATACATCCTCAGAGGAGTCTAACAGTGTATCGGGTTCATCTTGTTCATTTGTGTAGTTATGCTCTGAGCTGAGCATACCGTGTTTTTCAACATTTGGTCTTCTAGCTTGTATGAATTGAAAAATAGCAGCTAAATACACTGGTAAACGAGTGTATTTTTGGGACCTGCATTTGTCCCCAACAAAAAACTGTTTGTGTAAATGGTTGTACAACCAGTGAGCCCAGCTCACTTTTCCTCCTGTCTCCGCTTGTACTAGAGGCGAAAAATTTTCTCTAGACATAAGATCAAATCTGACTATAAAGCAGAGCCTTTCTAAGTACCATTTAAATTGTTCACGGCGAGTATATGTGGCATTCTTCATCATAAAATAGCGTCTGCGACCTTCGCCCTTACCAAATTCTTTTCGCAAGTCGTTATAAGAACATTTGGGAAAGTTTGCCTCTTCATACAACGGTAATTGAAATACTGACGAAACTAATTGTGGTGAAAATTGTACCTGATTTATAAGGAGACCTTTTGTTTGTCGCATGCTGTGTAACTGATTCTCTGCATCTTCATTACCTGTCCACTGTTCCCAGGGTAACTTAGCAAACTGGAGGAGTCCGATCCTCCGTAACCAGTTCTCATTTCTCCTAGAATGGATGTCAAGCTCTATTTTAAATTCTGTGGAAAATAATATGTTGTTATGCTGACCCGGTGATGTTGCCGAAGTTCTTGAGTCATCTTCATCATCCTGTAATGTAGTATCTGTTGTAGTCACAACACGGTTCTGTGCAATTGCGCGCTTCCTGAGTCGCCATCTTAGTATATCCGATTCAGACATAGTTGTAAGGCTCGCCGAAAATAATATGCTAGAAGTTTTGTTAATTTGTACGAGAGCTCGCAGAATACTATACAGAAAAATACTATGTTGGGCATACGCATTTTATAAGCACTAGAACTTGAACTGCCGTTTGCTGGAATGATGATATTTCATTCGGACATGACACTTCATACTTCTTACCGAAATTGTAGCATCAAAAATCATCATTCTGTATTTTATCCCGTAGATCGATGCTGGACTTGGAACGTCTTTTACATGTGTGAAGAGTATTATGCACAAAAAATCGTGACTTTTAATAAAAATCATCAGTACGATACAGGATTTGTAGGACCGAATTTTACAGTTCTGCTGCGAGACCTTCTAAATACATACTTCTAGCTGATCGAAAGATACGGGCAATCTTTTTCTTAAGAGTTTCTAATACATTTTTCAGGGTGTCGGGTTCTAATAATTGGGCATCTGTGCGCATCGAACTGAGCACAATAGCTTCCAAAAGTAAATTTTCAGCCTCGGTTTGTAAGAATGCTTCTTGTAAATAAAATTCATTGGCCAATGCTGCATCTCTGGCTGTCTTCATGTCTGTTACTTGTTGCTGCATTCGATGGATGTAATCATTTTGGTTGCGTACTTGATTGTCGAGCCTTTCTAACTCTTGGTTGAGGAACTGGATCGTTTTATGATATGCATCTCTTTCCCTTTTCGTATCTGCTAATCTTTTCTGTTTCTGAGGCTCTTCAACGAGATACTTATGCAGTATGTCGTTAACTGTTGATAAACTGTCTTTTGTAGTATTCAACTCGAATTCTTTTTGCTTCAGTTCTCTTTGCTGTTTTTGGTTTTGTTGATCTTTTTGGGCCAGCTGTAATCTAGTTTCTTCGAGTAAGTTGCCTAATGCTACTCTAACATCTTCTGCATCTTTGAAGTTCTGTGTTAACTTATTGATTTCTGCATTGGCTACTATCAACAATTCTTTTTGATTGTTCATTGTTTTCAGAGCTTCATCTCGTTGTTTTGTTATGTCTTCTTGGTCACTGAGTCGTTCTTGCAGCTGCTTCACCTGTTCGTGTAGGGCTTGATTTTCTGCCTTTACTATGTATAATTCTTCTTGAAGAGGAGTAATATCGGCTTCCAGTAATTCTACTTTATGCTGCAACTCCTTGTAGATATTGTCTGTATCAGCTCTTATCTGAGCAAGTAATTGCTAGGAGAGATTAATAAGAAACTGTCCGATCGATGCTAATTCAGAAAATACCTGAACAGATTGTGTTTGCAGAACTTGTCGTGGTTGGGCAAACGTATCGGTGAGTAATTGTTGAGAATTCGGTGGTGAGTAGTTAGGGGAAGATGATGATGAATCGTCGGGGTGGTCTTGGATGGGATGTACTTCATTTTCCGGTGGTAAAATGGGACGAGCTGCGTTAGAGCTTGTTACCTTATTTGTATCCTGTTGTTCATTCGCTGCGGTGCCGGCATCTGTTGCTTCTGCTGCCTTCAGGAGCTTACCCAGTGCATCATTAGTAGGTTGTTGTTCATGGATTTGTTGGTTCTCTTGATGCTGCTGCTGACAGACTTTATCAGTTAAAATTGCTTCAGTTTCAGTTTGCTTCTGCGTTTGTTGGTGCTCAGACGCTATGAATACGCTGATGATTCCTGGTGCATAGACGTATTTGTATCATGGAACCTCTCTTCATCTTGATACTTGGCCTCTGTTTCTACTTCCTTGTCTTGCTGATCAGCTTCATTCTCTACTGCTTTGTCTTGTTTACTGGCTTTCCCTTCTTTATTTTCGTGTTGTTGTTCTGTGTCGTGTTGTACTCCTTGCTGTTGTTCGGCTTCCTTTTGTATTGCTTCGCCTGGATGCTGATCGACCTCCTGTTGTACTTCTTCGTCTTGTCCGACTGAACCTGCAACCTTACTTTCAGAAGAACTGATTCTGATTCGTTTACTTCTGAATAACTGATTAATCTCTTCTTCATCTTCTTCGTCTTCATCGAAAGGTTGCGCTGATTCTTCAATCCTGTGTACCCTTGTTATCGCAGTTGTGACGTTACTTGATACGGCCGTAGCTTAGAACCGTTTATCACTTTTGGAAGTGGTTGTCCAGTCAATGTAGTCAATCGAAAAGTAGCCGGACCAACTTGTTCTGAAATCTTGAATGGACCGAACCAACGTAACTTGAATTTTCCAGCTGATCTGTTGGACTTCGCATTGTAGAAAAGAACAAGCTGTCCTACCGAAAATACTGGAGTCTTTAAATTACGGTCATGTGTCCTGGCCTGTCTTAGTTGGATTTCTTTCATAGTTAAGAAACTGAGCCATCGGTGCTCATCTAATTCTTTAAGTGTTTCCAACCGAAATACCAATGACTCTTCTGGTAGAAGCTTTTGAGAAATTGCTACTCTTAAACTTGGTATTACAATTTCCATTGGGGCGATTGCTTCTAGTCCATAGGCTAATTTGAATGGTGTCAAGCCGGTGGTTACCCTATATGTTGTGCGATAGGCCCATAAGACTGCAGGTAGCAACTGATCCCATCTTTCCGGTGTTTCTCTAGTCAATTTCTGAAGCATGTTCAGCAAAGATTTGTTGGGACTTTCTGCCAATCCATTTGCACGAGGATAATATGGTGAGCTGAATTTATGACTGATCTGGAACGACTGTGTTAATGCTTTCATCAAATTGTTCATAAAATGGGTGCCCTGAAACAAGCTCTAGTGGCAATCCAAATCTTGGAAAGACATCTGATAATAGACATTTTGCTACTGCTACTGCTGTAGCCGAACGTAAAGGCCATGCTTCTGCCCACCTGGTTGCGTAGTCTGTGCAAGTCAATATATACCGGTTGTTACTGAATACCGCGGGAGGTGTGATTGGACCAATAAAATCTAGACCCCACTTCTGAAATGGTTCTAAAGGAAGTACTGGATGAAGTGGAAAGTAATGGCGTTGTAGTGGTTGTCCAGTTCTTTGATAGCTATCACAAGTTTTGATAAATTCCAATACATCTCTGTACATAGTTGGCCACCAAAGTCCACTTTGCAGAATTTTTCGGTGAGTAAGATCTGCTGCAAAATGTCCTCCTGTTGGACTTGAGTGAGCCAGATTGATGACTGATTTTACTTCATGTGTAGGGATACATCGGAGTAAGGTTCCTGTATGATCTGCATAATAAAGTTCTCCAGCAACTAATCGGAATCTTCGACTAAAAGCTGCAATTTTTCGGCGTGTAGCTGTAGGGACTTCAGAAGGTAGACATCCATCCGAAAGGAAGGTCAATAACTGATCATAATACGTAGTTGGTACTGGTTGGTTTGACAATTCCTCAGTAGTTGGTTATGAAGTATAGATGGCTGGCATTGTATCATTTATGCCGACCGGAGGTTCACCTGAATCTAAGCGTGACAAAAAGTCTGCTAAAGCATGTGAACTACCTGGCCGATGAGTGACATCATAGTCGAATTCCTGCAATAGTAGGACCCATCGTGCTAGGCGGCCACCTATATGTTGCTGCCGAACCAAGTAAACAAGTGCAGCGTGATCGACATGAAATGTAAATTTTCGGCCCAGCAAATAATGTCTGAATTTTTTTACTGAATACACTAGTCCTAAGCATTCCCTCTCTGTTACCGAGTAGTTCTTCTCTGCAGGTGCTAATCTTCTGCTAGCATAGTATACTGGTCTAAACCATTTATCGGTTTGTTGCATCAATACACTTCCTATTGCTATATCAGATGCATCAACGAATACGTGAAATGGGTGATCCCAATCTGGTGGCTGTAAAATGGGAACCTGTGTTAATAACTGTTTCAGTCGATCAAATGCTATCTGACATTCCTGAGTCCATTCGAATTGCCGTGGAGTCTTGGAAATTAATTTGTTCAGTGGTATTGCCACATGAGCAAGCCACCGTAAATGTCTTCCATGCCATCTCACTTGACCCATAAACCGCATTCTTCTTTGGGTGTATTAGGCACCGGAGCTTCTAATACTGCTGAAATTTTATCAGGATCGACTTGAATACCCTGTCCCGATATGATGTGACCAAGTAACTTACCACATGAAACCGCAAACACAGATTTGTTTGGGTTTAAACACAATCTATATTCTCTACATTTCTGAAAGCAACATCGTAAATGTACCAGATGTGCGATCGTCTTACCAAAAATTGAAAAATCGTCAAGGTATACTTGCATAAATGAGGTGAGATAAGGAGAAAATATCTCCTGCATACATCTTTGAAATGTGCTTGGTGCATTCCTCAATCCAAACCACATTACTGTACAAGCAAAGACACCCCAATTTGTAATAAATGCAGTTTTTGGTATATCCTCTTCAGCCATTCTTACTTGGTTATATCCACTGTATCCATCTAGAAATGAATACATCTCATGACCTGCTACTTTGTCAAGCATAGTATCCAAAAAGGGAATCGGGAAAGGATCCGGTACTGTTGCAGCATTTAATTTCCAATAGTCTACGCAGATTCTCAATTGCTTGTTTTTCTTTGGTACAATCACAATCGGTGAAATCCATTCCGCATGTTCTATTGGTACTATGAATCCAACTTTTAATAACCTATCAAGTTCAGCCTTTACCTGTGATGCATAATTTGGGTTCATCTGGTAGCTGGTTTGCTTTATCGGTTTCGCTTCTGGTTTTAGTATAACTCTGTGTTGATAAATATGAGGATCCAAGCCCTTCATGTCTTTGTAATCCCATGCAAAGACGTCAGTAAATTCTTGGAGTAACTGAATTAAATCTGCTTGAAATGCTTCCGGTAAGTTTTGCTTTATCTTTACAGGACGAGGGTGATCTTCATCTCCAAGATTATAAGTAATTAACTAGTCTTCTGGAACATAAAATTGTTGATATTTCTCTATATTAGCTGATGGTTCGAGAAGTTGCTGTAGTTCATTATCGTGAATCGAAATGGTATCTTCCTCCTTAGTTTCTTCGGCAATGGGTATTACTATACATACTGAAGCATTCCAGGTATCTACAACAGACTGTAGATCAATAGTTCCTAATGTCATTAAATCCACATTATTCTTCAGAAATTCTTCTTCTTCGTCATCGGACAACCCATCTAACATATGGACTGGTTCGGCAAAATATGGTCGAGCATGTAACTCACAGGGTTGTATCGCGTCTAACTTTACAACACATGTGCGATTTTTATCTTTGAACGTAAGTTCCTGGGCTGACCAGTCTTGAATTACCTTGGCTTGTTTCAACCAAGGACGGCCGAAAAGTAGATTTTAATCTAGGGTGGATTCCGGCAATTCTAGAACAACGAAGGTCATCTTGAATGTTGTGTCTTTCAAAGTTATGGGTATATCTCGGACAAGTCCTACTGGATGGACTCTAGATTGATCAGCCATCCTAACAAAGAATTGAACTGGTTCTATCTTAGTCCATCCCAACTTCTTACAAAGTGACGCAGTGGCAATATTCACGCCAGACCCCCCATCAATTAAAACTTGTGTGATCTGATGTTTATTAAACCATACTGTAATCAGAGGAACTGAGTGATCTACCGTAGAGTCTGGCTCTGGTTGTACTGCTGCGGTAGCCGGAATGCAAGAAGATTTTGTAGTAAACTGCTGTTGAAATTGTTGGCGTATTCCTGGTACTAATGCCAGTAATTGCCCGAAAGGCAGTGTGATGGATGCTTTTGACAATATATCCCATGCTAGTTGCAATTGATTTGCATTTTCCTTAACTGTTGAAGATGAAGCTTGGTCTGAAGATGGTAATTCTGCTGCAGATGATGTACCTGCTTCTGTATTGTCAGCACGAGCTTGTGTCATATCCGGGGACTGGATTACTGGAGTAGGTTCTGGAAAAACAGGTGGTTCTACGGTGGTCCATTGACTAGCTTTATTATACATTCTGTGTTGTTCACGTATCCCTGGTTCAAATAATTCTGCTGCCGGTTGCAATTGTTTACCGGAACGAGTTTGAACTGCTGCTGCCTGCGTCTCTACAGGTGTGATTGTTACCACATTGGCCATTGGGTTTTGACGTTCCTTTTTCCTTTGGTCATATTCCGCTGCATCTCTACAGAATCTTCTAATATGTCCCAATTGTCCACAGAAATGACATCGTGGTGGTGGTAAATTATGATTTTCCGGTGGTGGTCCATTCTGCCAGCGCGGTGTATTATAGTTATTGTTCCTCTGTCCTCGATAATGTCGATAACCTTGTTGTTGATTGTTTCTCAAATGTGGGGGTACATATTGATTGCTTAGCTGCCCTTGTTCTTGAATAATTGCATTAACTGTTGTTGTTCCTTGTCTTCTGGCATTGTATGCACAATTCTCAGTGGTATGTCCAACAATGTTACAGATGGCGCAATAGGTCTGATTTAACGCACACTGGGCACTAGTATGTCCTGAATTCTTGCATGTGGTGCAATATACTTGCTTAGTTATATCTTCAGCCACATGTTTGTTTGTTTTTATCCATTCCAAATCCTCTGAAAATCCACCAACTTTGTTTTCCAGCTGAAGGGTCATTGCGATCACTGCATCGAGGGTCATGGCTCCTACACATCTTATAATCATGATTTGCCTAAGTTGAGGAAGTAAGCCATTGATAAACCACTGTGTAATAACATCGTCTGGTAAATTAGCATGAGCCTGGGGTAACTGTCTTAAATGTGTTCTGAAAAGGGTAGCATACTCTTGTACAGTTTGATTTGTCTGGTGATTCTTGGGATACTTTTCACCTGATCGAGTGATCGGCATGTAGCATTTCCGTACTGATCATATAGTATTACGAGCAGAACAGTCTTGCAACAATCTGATTCTGTTGCTACTATACATCCAACAAAATTTAATTCGAACAAAATACCAGGCAATCTTAATGCCACCTCCCCAGCGGGATCGCCAATGTTAAACGATAATACTTTCTATCCAACTTTCGGAAGAGTATTATCGGGTCCTCGGGTTCTTGGGAGTGGTAGGGGTCTATTAGATAGAGGCCCTGTACTATTTTCCCATCTAATCATTCCACATCTTATCTAATCCTTCATCAATATCCAAAATAGATTTGCGGACAATTCACAACAGTAAAATCGTTCTTAACACGGATCAGGTGCGTCAGTTTATTGCCATACTATCGTTCTTACTATTTAAAAGTTCTAACATCAAAGTTGTTGTTATCTTCCTCGTCCTCTCAACAAAGGTAAACAGAATATACCGTATCTTATTCTATATTCTGATTATAACAGAATAAAACGTCGTACACAGTACTGCAACACCACAACAGATTACTCAATGGTTCACGATACTACACTTTCCAAACCGTCATATTCACCTTCAATCACACAATCCGTTATACACATGGTGTATACCAGAAAATTATTATCAACAGTACGCACACATACCGTCAAAAAAATGATATATCAGTATACTGAACGTCATCTACTGTAACACTTAATTCAGAGTACTCAAAAAGAGGTATATCTCAATACATTAATCAGATTCACTACTACAGAGAATAGTATCACAGTTTCTTGCAGATATCGACTAACCTTTCTTCTCAAGAAGTACTCAATGCTATGCACTTACACAATAACAATCGTAACACAAACAACAGTTGAACTCTTACTTTCTCTTGACGTCTCTAACTCTCTGTCTCTCTTGAGTAAATTCCTGTTAACCTTCACATACGCAATTCTCTTCCACCTTTCTCTCCCATCTCAACTACCAATCCAAAACATTCTCTCTCTCTCTTTCTCACACAGTGATCTCTGCTCTCACCAGCCAGACGGAGCGGCGGAAGTTCTCCTCCTCTCTTCTTCTTCATCCTACTTTTTATCGCTTTTGCATCCTTCATTTACCGACTCTTGCGTAATTTCCTGCATCTCCGTCATTTCAGCAAAAATTCTTGTTTGTCCTTCTTCTGCGGTTGCGGTTGTCTCGCTCCGTCGGCCTTGTAACAGTTTGATTATAAATTTGTGGTCTGTGTAATAGAGCTAAATCACCTGGCTTCAAGTTGTGGTGCCATAAATGTCTGTCATGAGCCTCCTTTCTTTTTATCTGAGTCTCTATCAATTGTTTGGTCACAAGTAGACGAATCTCCTCCACTTTATGTAGTGCTCCTATCCTCTGAGATGTATCACAATCCTTCTTTCCCTGCATGAATGCTATCTTAGGCGATCCATGTAAAAATTCAAAGTGCTCGATGGGGAATATGCCATAGACCAATTGGAATGGAGAATATCCCGTGGCCTCTTTGTAGGCTAACATGTATGCCCAAAGTGTACCTAGGTACGCAATGCCCCATGAAGTGGGTTGCAACATACACTCCTTTCTTAACATTGCAATTAAAACCTTATTTGTGGACTCAGCCTGACCATTTGCTCGTGGATAGTAAGCACAAGAGGTCCTATGAAGAATTCTATACCTGTTGAAGATTTCTTGCAGGACTTTTTTGACAAAATGGGTACCTTGATCAGTACAAATTTCAAGTGGACAACCAAACATGCAAATGATGTTACTATAAATGAAATCAGCAACAGTTTGGGCAGTGCAATCTGTGGAGGCAATAGCTTCGGCCCACTTAGTTGCATAATCTATAGCTATCAGGAGATATTTTTCTCTTTTTGGAAAATCGGGAGGGTAGATGGGCCCTACAAAATCTAGCCCCCACTTCTCAAATGGTTGCCAGGAGGTGGAGATAACCAAGGGGTTATTTCTTTGCTTTGTTGGTTTAGGTCCACACCTTTGGCAAATATCACATGCCTTACCCCATTCCTCTGCATCCCTGAAAAGTGTAGGCCACCATAGACCCGCATCTAGTATCCTCTGACTCATAATATGTCCTGGGAGGTGCCCACCACCTGTTCCTTCATGTGCAGAGTGAAGGACTTCCCTCACTTCTTCTTCTTCCAAACACTTCCTGAACCGATCATCTTTGCCTTGTCTGTACAATTTATCTTGGATGAAGGTATATGGTCTACTCTTGATTAGCAGGCTCTTGTTTTGTACAGCACTAGCCTTTTCTGGATACAATCCAGTTTTAATGAAATTTTTAATGTCGTAATACCAGCCTTGAGCTTTCACAGCAAACAGATGAGCATCTGGAAAGTCATCATTGATTCCACTAGATTGATTCCTCATATTTATTCTGGATAAGTGATCCGCCATAACATTGTCTTTTCCTGGTTTATGTACTACAGAAAAATCAAACTCTTGAAACAACAATAGCCACCTCCATATTTTGCCAGTGGCCTGGGGTTTGTTGAGGAGGTATTTTAGTGGTTGGTGATCTAATATAATAATAAATTTTACCCCCAATAAGTAATGACGGAATTTTTGGACGGCAAAGACCATTGCCAGGGCTTCCCTTTCAGTAGTACTGTAATTCCTCTCAGCTTTGGTCAAGACATGTATATGAAAGATTTTTGACCACTCGGGTGTGACCAAGATAGGAGCACACACCAACCTTGACCGCAATGTCTGATATGCCTTTTCCTCCTCTTCTTCCCATTTGAAAGGTACTTCCTTACCTGTGAGTCTAGTCAGAGGTCTAGCTATCTCTGCATACATTTTTATAAACCTTCTATGATAACCGGTATGCCCCAAGAAACTCTGGATCTCTTTAGGAGATTTAGGTTTAGGTAACTTTAATATAGAGAGAATTTTGTCAGGATCTGGGGCCATACCTTTAGCCGATACCACATGTCCTAAAAGGGTTCCTTCTGTCACAAGGAAATGACATTTATTTGGATTGAGCTTTAACTTAGTTTCTCTGCATCTTTGGAAAATATTCTGCAGCTGCCTCAAGTGCTGGTCCAAACAATCTAGATGAGTTTCCTTGTGAGATCCTGAAAATGAAGAGAAGTCATCCATGAAGATTCTAAGTGATTCCAGCAATAGGGGGCCAAAAATGAGATTGACCGTTCTGTTAAAGGTGGCTGGAGCATTTCTGAGCCCAAATGGCATTTTTACATATACATATGTTCCCCAAGGTGTGATAAAAGCAGTCTTTTCACGATCCTCTGGATGTATTGATATTTGATTATAGCCACTGAATCCATCCATAAAACTATATAATGCATGCCCAGCCACTTCTTCAATGACCTGTTCTGCAAAAGGCATAGGGAACCCATCTGGAATGGTCACGTTGTTGAGAGCTCTAAAGTCCACACAAATTCTGATTTTATTAGTATTCTTCTTTGGTACTATAACCATAGGCAAGAGCCACTCTGAGTGTTCCACAGGAATGATGATTCCCGCATCTTCCATCTTTTGGATTTCCACATAGACAGCTTCGGCATACTTTGGATTAAGTCTATAACTCCTTCCTCTGATGGGTCTGGCTCCATCAACCAGAGGAATTCTGTGCTCTCCATAAGATGCAGGCACTCCTTCTAAGTCTTTATAATGCCAGGCAAAAACATCTGCATACTGGGTCAAGAATGATTTTACCTTTTCCAGGAGCTGTGGGTGCCTCCACAACCAAGTGGCCACCAGAACTGGTTGATTATTGTTTTGAGTGCATAAGTGTATTTCTTGGACCGGATTTCTTGTTACCATATTATCTTCGTGTGCATCTGCTTCCTTGTCTTCTTCTACTAGCTTTTCGTGCATTGCTTCATAAGCAGGTGTATTTTGGACTACGATGTGTTCCTCCTTGTCCTGCATCCATCCTGCAGGGATTTCTTGAATTGGGAAAGAACATTCAACCTCAGAATTTTTTACCGTGTTTTTAGCTTTAGAAACTTCGTTATCAGTTGTTGACACATCCTCCTCCAATTTGTATTTGAGGGGTATCTTCCTGCCTCTTCTGTGGTCAGTGATGGGCTCTCCTAATCCATCAACCTCGACCTTTTCTTTGTCCTCATCATAATCCTCAGTCATGCCAGGATTATTAAGAAAGATTCCAAAACAAGAAGAAGAGTTGCCTGCATGGAGCCAACTTAGAATATCCTCTTCTTCCTCAAAATCTATTTGGGGTTGATCCTCTGCTTCTGTTTCCATGCAAATGCTCACTGTTTGCATCATACTAGTGTTTCCTTGATTGTCTGGGCCTTCTTCTAAATGAATTTGGGTCAGCTCCTGCCCTTCCTTTTGTACCCACATAGTGTCCTTACCCCAATCATGGATGACACTGGCATGCCTCAGCCAGGGTCTTCCAATCAAGAGAGGAAATCCTCCTTCAACCTGGGGCAATCTTAAAACCACAAAATCCAGAATGAATAGATTACCTTGTACTTCAAGTGGAACTTTTGGGATTACCCCCAAAGGCCTTACTTTGCTCTGATCTGCCAAAGTAACGGTGAAATTTGCAGGTCTTGAAGGGTGGAGTCCAATCCTTTTCATGGTATGTTCAGGCATCAAGTTAATGCCAGAACCACCATCTACAATAACACCTTGAAATTCATGACCCTTGATTGATATTGTAAGCCGAGGACTTTTATAATCTGTAAGGGGTGCTTCCCCCTTAATTATCCCTTTATGTAAGATAGCAGTCTTGGCCACTAAGCTTGTAGTAGAAGCCTCATCAATTATCTGCAATAATTCTGACCTGAATTTCCCATCCATCTTTATTAAATCAAAAATACTAACCTCCTTCTTCATTGACTTGAGTAGTTTTGAAGCCTCTGACTCTTTAAGAGAGTGAGCTTCATTTGCTTTGCCAAACTCTTCTTGAGCCCTGTTGAAGGCATGCCCAATTGCATCACTGGTGCCTATGAGACATTCATTGTGGTTTGTGTCTGCACTTGTAGTATCTTTGTCTTCAGTTGCAACTCTGTCTTTGTTCAATTCCTTAATTATCAATTCTTGATTTTCTACCACTTTTGCCGTTCCCTTGCTTCTTGTCTGTACTGCAAAAGATTCGAGTTCTTCTAATTGTACCATTCTAGTGGATGGTGAGGGTTCATTCACCTGAGGTAATGTTTCCTCTTTGAATACAAAGATCAATTGGAGATGGGGTCCGGAAGTAGAGTCTTGATTCTTAGGACAACAGTTTGTATAGTGATCCCTGGCCTCTGGACAATTCCTGCAAGGAGGTGCATTTTCCGGGAGGGTGCACCTAGATTGGTAGTGCCCGCATTCTCCACATCTGAAGCAAATAATTGGCCTTCTAGGCCCATTTGCAAGGTTAGTTCTCGGTCTAGGATTATAGTTATTACCTTGGTTTGCTGCTGCTGCCATTACATTTGCTGGTGGCAAGAGCCCTCCTTGTGTCCAGTATGTCGTTGTTGGCATTCCCCTTACTTGGCATTCATGGGCCTCATGCCCAATCTTCCTGCATAATTGACAAGTCACATTTAGCATAGGACATTCACTTACTATGTGCCCTTGCTTGCTGCACATGGAGCACCAGAGTCCGTTTTTAATGCCGCCTCCTTTGAGTTCTTGCAATTCCTGTCTCAGCTGAGCTAGTTCTTCTGCTTGGGCTTCTTCTTCCTTTTGGAGCTTGAGGGCTTCAATCTCTCTTCTCAGCTGAGCTACAGTAGTCTCCTCCTCTGTGTAGGGCTTATTCCTTTTCAAGCCCTCCAGTTCCCTTCTTAACTGGCTCACTGGGTCCTCCAATTCTGCACCATATGATGGTTGGGAAGAAGTTGCACCATACTGGTGCCTTATCTATTCCAAGCGGGTGGCCGTATTGATGAACTCCTCAACAGAGGCAATAGGTAGCACTAACTCTTTTATTTTGCATTGGGTGACCACAGGTAGAGGTTTGGCTAACCACTTCTTGACAAAGAAGTCGTGTGGTGGATCCGGTAGTTTAGCCATTAGTGCTTTGGCCCTGGTCACGAACTCGGGGAACTTCTCTCCTGGACCCAACTTCAAGTTTTCCAATTCTTCTATAATGATCTCAGCCGTGTTGCCATGCTGAAGTTGATTCTTAAAGGCCTCTTTCATCAAATCCCAAGAGGTAAAGTGATTTTCAGCAAACTGGCTAAACCACTTGTCTGCCAGACCTTCCAATGTGGCGGGGAAGAGTATCAAGAAAGCATCTTCCCTACCCATTAGCCCCCTAGTCTTACATAATGCAAGAAATCTTCGAATGTGCTCATCTGGGTCCTCATGGGCTAAACCTCTGAAGGAGGGAAATTTTATGTTTAATCTGGAGAACAAGATTTCTAGGTCCACTTGTCCTGCCATGCTTCCTACCGATGAAGTCGATGAAAGTGGACTCGATGATCTTCTGTTCGTCTTTCTTCTTGTCTGCTTGCACTTGATTCTCAAGGTTTGTGACCGGGTCGCGGTCATGAGCTATTCATAGTCCACTTAAAATGAGACACTTGATAAAAGTATGTACCTTTTGGCCCACTGGAGCAATGTTGTCGACACTGGAATATTGTCCTCCAATGGCAATATATAGTCTCCTATGCTCAAAGCTCCTTGGATGTCCCACCGTGCGTGCCAAATTTGTTGGGGATTCGTAGACAAGAAGGAGTTTGAGGGTTTGTAGGAGAAAAAGGAGATGATGAAAATGGAATAACAGTGAGAACTTCTGCAAAGGAATACTCTTGGAAACCTTGAATATTGATTATCTTTCAACAATTACAATCAATGACTAAATACAACTTCAGAGAATATCAATTACTGAAGACCAATTATCTCAAGTCCTCTGGTAGCGGCCTCTCCTGCACCAATCCTTCACTTGCTTCCCGCTTCCCTTGTGCACACCTTGCACTAAGCTTCCACCAAGCTAAGGAATTGGTATCACGGCGCACACACGCAATAGACCTTGGGACTCTTGGAATCCAACCCGCCTTCTCTGCACACCTTCCTCTTGACACCTCTTGCACTCTCGAGTGTCGTCGCACACTGGAGGCTCTTCTTGCTTCCTCTCTTGCTTCCTCTGAAGCTCTCCCTTGCTCCTAGCTCTCAATGTCCCCAAGAATAGCCTTTGTCCTTCTTTTGTTGAGTCCGCCGGTTCGCGCACTCTAACTGCAATACAATCTTGGTGTCCTTTCAATGTCCCAAGATTGTCTTTTTGAACTGGTCCTCAACGACTCGCTACTTTGTCCTGTAGTGACTTTAGAACAAGAGTGACTTTCAAAATAAAATTTTTGATTGGGCGGCCTATTTCCACCTTTGCGTACACGGCCTTCCATACCTTCACCTTTCCTTTTAATTCTTTACTTTTGCACCTTAAGATTTTAAATTCATCCTTTGAATCCTTAAGAGAAAAAATACTTTGCACCTTTAGTTTCAACCGGTTAGGGCTCTATAGAAGGTTTCTGTTTATCATCCCTAAAGCTATCTTGGCAGGTGTAGAGCTGGTTTTTGTAGCACTAGGGACATCTTTTGAGGTATCTACCATCTCTTCTCATAGGTCGAGGATCTAAGACGTGATAGAGGTGATGACCAAGATGAAAAGAAAAAGGATTACAAGCTATGGAAGTCAAGAGGCAAAACAAAGATGCAAGAGTTTGGAGAACGCTCTAAGAAAACACCTAGAAGTTCAACAAGGGAGAAAAGACAACCAGAAAGGTATGGATATGATTCCACATTTGTTACAAAACATTCAATTTACTTGGAAAAGGACTCAATTTTAGAGGAGCACTAAACCTATGAAGAGACAAAGGGAAACCCTAATTGGGAAAAGGCCATGAAAGAATAAATAGACACATTGAAGGAGATGGACACTTGGGATTTGGTTCCAATGTCACCCAATCAAAAGATGATTGGTTGCAGAGGGGTATATAAAGTTAAAAGAGACTCAGATGGATCAGTTTCGAGGTACAAGGCAAG
>CM035413.1:83733827-83738827 GCA_020310875.1 Ceratopteris richardii
TATGTTTATCATGCCAATGGGAATGTACATTTACATGATCTAATACAAATACTTACATTCATTTACTCTGTGATTCTCTGAGTCATTATCTTCAAGTCTGTCAACCTTGAAGAAGTATATCTCAGGATCTACTGAACCAAATCAAGTGATTCAAAGCTTGATAGATTCAGCTCTATGCATATCACAAACACACAAAGTTTTGAAGCAACTTGATTCAGTCAATTTCAAGAAATTACAGTCAAAGTGCTCACTGTTGCAGTTCTTACGGTAAACTAGTAATTTTCCGGTAGAAGAACGAAGTAGATCTTGCAGAGTAATGCAAAGTTTCTTATGAGAGATAGCTCACTCTATAGCTAAACATCTCTACTTTTAGTTGATCAATTTTTCCGGTGGAAAAGATATCTATACACTGCACAAAGTCTGACCGAAAAGAGACTGTCTGAACTAGAGAAGTTTTTTCTTAAACTTCAAAAAAGTTCTGTTAGTTGAGAGAGTTCATGTGTCACTTACTTACTTCATGAATGTTCACCTGAAGTAATTATAAACAAAATTATAGTTCATTCCGGTACAATTCCGGTACAATTACGGTAACAGTACAGTGGCAGTCTGGTGAAATTTTGGTCCAGTGAAATTTCGGTGAATTTTTTAGAAAAGTTAGAGCACTGTCTTATATTTTCCGCAAGGCTCAATCCTCATCGCATCATCAAGGAGTAGAAACAAAGGAAAAGATCAAAGAGGGCTGGTACAAAGCAGGATTAGCAGTACCAACTCAATCTTCTGAGTGCATCCAACCATCACTCCCAACAGTGGTATCAGAGCGAATAAGGTAATCATGGGTGATGGTTTTCCTTCATTCATTGACAAATTGGACAGGAACAATTACCAAGCTTGGTCTCTAAGGATGAAGACCTATCTACAAGGAAGGAGCTTGTTTGGATACATATCAGGAGATGAGGAATTGCCCTCGTTCAAGACCAGAGGCCTACCTACAAAGGATGAACATGAGAAGCTAAATCAATGGTGTGCAAAAGATGCTTTGGCAAGGTCATATCTTCTAAACTCTATTTCTGATTTCCTTCTACCTCATGTAAGGAATTGCAAAACTTCCCAAGAGACTTGGGAAACCTTGTCAACATATTTTTCATCAAGCACAAGGGCCAGAAAGAATCAGCTATGGATTGAGTTTACAACTCTCAGAAAGCAATCAAAACAATGTGTCTCAGATTTTGTCACCAAAGTCAAGGACATTGCAGATCAACTTGCAAGTGTTGGAGAAGAAATTGAGGAAGAGCAAATAGTCAGACAAGTGATCAATGGACTAAAGGCAGATGACAAGTGGGAGAGCTTTACCACAGCAATGGACTTGTACATGGACATCCAAGCACCTGATCTAACAACTCTGATTGGACAACTCTTTACACATGAAGCAAAGATCACAAAGAATGGAGAACAATCAAAAGGTAACAACTCTTCTGCCCTTTATACTGATAAAAAGGTAAAAGACAAAGGTAAAAATAAGAAGGTTGATGAAGAAGGCTCTACCTCCCAAGCAAACTATGCAGGGAGAGGTAGATCATCTAGAGGAAGGGGCAGAGGAGGTAAGTCAGGTAGGGGGAGATCCTACAATCAATCTCCATGCAATATTTGTGGCTTGTCTAATCATACCACAGATGAGTGCTACAGAAATTATAAGAATCAGAGAGGAAGAGGCTACTCTAGAGGAGGATACTCTCAAGGCAGAGGCAAATTTAACCAATCTCAAGGCTACCATGGCTACAACAATAATTATAACAACTACAATCACAATAGCAACTATCAAGGTGGATACAGAAATAGGAAAGACTACAACAATTATGCAGAGGAGCAAGATGATTCCTTGTTGATCATGAACATGACATCTAAGTCAGGTATCAATGATGATCACTTATTCTATATTGATTCAGGTTGCTCTAATCATGTAGCTGGAAATGTTGCATTACTTTCTGATTTGGAAGAACCCAAGGGCAAACATCAAGTGCAGACAGGTGATGACACTAAACATTCAGTTATTAAAGTAGGCAATGTCAAAACAAGTGATGGTAATCAGAATTTATTAAGCAGAGTGTTGTATGTTCCAACAATCATCAAGAATCTGATGAGTGTAGGTCAGATTTTGGAAAAAGGTCTACAGGTCAGATTCACACAACATGGAGCATATGTGGAGGATCCAAGACATGGATTCAGAAGAATAGCAAAGGGAGAAAAATCAGGTAGGTTATTTACTTTTGAGCTTGAAGACACCAAAAACATTGCTCTGTACAATTACAAGGATCAAACGCTATCGGAATTGGAGATTTGGCACAAGAGGTTAGGTCACATTGGAGAAAGGACCTTAAAGCAAATGTGCAGGGATCAATGTGTGCTTGGGATACCTAATATATCCAAGCAACACATGATATACAAGTGTGGGGCTTGTCAATTCGGTAAGTCACACAGGTTGCCTTATACCAAGAAAGGTTTTATGCATGAAGATTATCTGGAATTAGTGCATACAGATGTTTGGGGACCTAGCAAGGAGCCATCCTTATCTGGATCAAGGTATTATGTGTCCTTTATTGATGATTATAGCAGGTGGACTGTCTTATACTTCATGAAACATAAAGATGAAGTATTTAATTGTTTCAAAAGGTATCTTGCATTAGTTGAAAATCAAACAGGTAGACATTTGAAGAGGCTAAGGTCAGATGGTGGTGGAGAATACTTCTCCAATGACTTTGAAGATTTCTTGCAGGAAAGAGGCATCAAGAGGGAGATTACTACAAGGTACTCACCTGAACAAAATGGGGTAGCTGAAAGAAGGAATAGACTCATTGTAGAAACAGCGAGGTCTATGCTTAATGAAAAGAAGTTGCCAAATTATCTTTGGGCAGAGAGTGTATCTACTGCCACATACTTAATTAACAGGTTGCCATCAAAGACACTTGATGGAATGACACCCTATGAGGCTTGGCATGGTAAGAGACCATCTCTGGATCATTGTAAAATCTTTGGGTGTGTTGCATATGTGCATATTCCCTCACAGGTAAGGGGAAAGCTAGACCCTAAAGCTGAAAAGTGTATCTTCATTGGTTATGACTTAAACCAGAAAGGGTACAGATTCTACAACCCCTCAAACAAAGGCTTCAAGGTAAGCAGAGATGTCATCTTTGATGAAAATGATTCATGGTATGAAAATGAGTGCAGGAAGGTTAGTCTACCTTATGACATGGAAGAAGACTTTCCCAAGCTTATCAGGCAAGAACCAATTCAGAAAGAGGACACAAGCTCAGATGATGAAGACACCATCAACATTGAAGAGTTCAAGGCCTGGAAATCCAAAGGGAAGATGAAGATGAAGCAACTAGAAGATAATCCAGAATCCTCAACTCAAGCAATGAGGAGATCTCAGAGAGAAAAGAAAAAACCTATTAGGTATGGGTATGATACTTCACTGGTAACCAAGCATTCTGTATATCTTGCAAAGGATCTCTTGAATGAAGAACCAGGTACATTTGAAGAAGCAATCACTAAACCAGAATGGAAGGAAGCAATGGATGAAGAAATGAAGGCTCTCAAAGAGAGTGATACTTGGGACTTGGTACCCAAGAAGGACTCTATGAAGGTGATAGGATCCAGATGGATCTACAAACTCAAAAGAAATTCAGATGGTACAATAAACAGGTACAAAGCTAGATTGGTAGCCAAGGGTTTTGCACAAACCCAAGGCATTGATTATGAGGAGACATTTTCTCCGGTGGCTAAGATGCCAACTATCAGAGTTATGGTGAGTGTAGCTGCATCCAAGAACTGGAACATGTACCAATTGGATGTGAAGAATGCATTTTTGAATGGATGGATATCTGAAGAAGTCTACATGTCACAACCACCTGGCTATGAAGAACCTAATAAGGTAAATCATGTTTGTAAGTTGAAGAAGGCTCTGTATGGTTTAAAGCAGGCACCTAGAGCATGGAATTACAGGTTGACAACATATCTCCAAGATCAAGGATTTGTGATGAGTAAAGCAGACACTTCTCTGTTCATAAAGAGGAGCAGTACAGAAGTAATATATTTATGTGTCTATGTTGATGACATCATTATTACAGGAAATGATGTTCAGGGAATTAGACACATCAAAGGACAGATGATGAAGGAATTCAAGATCAATGATCTTGGATTATTGAAATACTTCCTAGGACTTGAATTGATCTACACAAATTCAGGTATCTATATTACTCAGAAGAAGTACATACAGGACATGGTCAAGAAATTTAATTTGCAGGAAGCTAAAGTCTCGAACATTCCTATGGAGGTCAACCACAAACTCAGTGCACATGAAGGAGAAGAACTCAAAGATATTACAGGTTACCAAAGTTTGGTAGGTAGTTTAAATTATGCTACCTTAACCAGGATTGATATATCATATGGTGTTAGTGTGCTTAGCCAATTCATGCACAAACCAAGGGTACCTCACCTAGAAGCAGCTAAGAAGATCTTGAAGTATCTAAAGGGAACTCAGAACCATGGTTTGTACTTTCCTTATACATCAGATATTGATATTAAAGTGTATTCAGATGCAGATTGGGCAGGTTGCAAGGATGACAGGAGGAGTACATCTGGTTACATATGCTTTGCAGGTGATAAACCAATTTCTTGGTCAGCCAAGAAACAACCCACAGTAGCTTTGTCATCTACTGAAGCAGAGTACAGAGGACTAGCAAATGCCACTCAAGAAGCTATCTGGTTGAAGCTTTTGTATACAGAGTTAGGCTTATATACTAGACCACCAATCATATTTGGGGATAACACAAGTTCTCTTCACCTTGCGGCTAATCCAATTTATCATGCTAGGACAAAACACATAGAGGTTCACTACCACTATGTGAGAGAGAAGTTACTTAGCAAAGAAATTCAATTGTCATATGTGTCTACTGATATACAATGTGCAGATTTGCTTACTAAAGCTCTGGATGGAAGCAAGC
>CM035413.1:83768827-83778827 GCA_020310875.1 Ceratopteris richardii
GGGTTATATTTGATGTAGAGTGGTATGTTGTTCCATGTTCTTACCATTTCCGGGTAGGTTTCAAGTAGCTGAATTCTCCACGTCGGTTGGCGAATATTTCCCTGCTTGGCACTTTCTGGGATGTCGTCAGGTGCAAATTGGGTGGCAGAGGTGGGTTCCCTTGAGGTGTGGTGCTTGATCTCCGCATTATAATCCGCCATTAGCATGCAAAAAGGAACATACAGGTCGTCCGATGGGCCGATCCACCTATGGTGTGAGAGATTCTGAAAATAATCGGATTTTATTACAACCTCTTCCAATTTTGACATCAATGCGATTTGGACTGCCACCCTGTCATCATGCGTCGTGGCTACTTTCTCTAACTTTTGCATCCATTCCGGTGCCTCAATCTCAATTGTGTCCATGCCCTGTTCTGTTCGCTTACCCCCAGGTGTTGGCATCGGTACATAGGGATCCTCGAATGTTTCTTCTACTTCAATTGGCACAAGATCGTCAGGCTCGGGCTCTACCATAGGGGAGGGCTGACGCTCATATTGCATGACCTTGCTACGTAATTCCTCAAGTTCGGCCCGGAGTTTAGTGACCTCTTCGGCTGGATCTTCTGCGGTTGTGCTCTGGCTGGGTGCTGTCTGTCGGGTGGCCAACTGTCTTCGTAAATCATCTCTCTCTTTTTCTAAAGCGACATGGGCCTCCATTAGATCTGCATGAGTTTCTAACACCACCTTCATATTCTCAGAGGGAATGGCCTTGAATCGCTCTGGGTCAATTTCCTGTGGGGAACCCTCCATGGCCGCCTCCAGATTTTCTTCGTTCTGTTTCTGTAATCTTCTATTCTCCTCTAGCGCTGTAGACATATGCTTGCGTAGGAGGCCCAAGTTCCGTCGAAGCTTCAGGTTTTCCGTGATCTGAGAATGTAGCAGCTCATCCATGTGTCGTCGTTCTTCATCATCTGCTTGGGGTGGGTTGGCTACTAGTTGTGCATATTGTTCCTGTAAGGTCGCGTGCTGCTGTTGTAGTAGCTGCTTCTGCTCTTCAAGATCCCTACATCGTGCTTGGAGATCTTCGTGGCTTCGGAAAAGCCTTGTATGTTGGTTGTCCAGGTGTTGGTAGTGTTGCTGAAGTTGGGACATGCATTGATGCATATTATTAAATACATTATTAAGAGGAATGGTGGGAGAAATGGTGTTGAATGCAGAGGGGAAGGGAAAGGGAAAGGGAATTGTGGATGCAGTACTAGAGACGGGTGAGGGGGGAGGTGGGGGAATGGGAGATTGTGGGTAAATGGGGGGTGGGAGAGGTGCAGAGGTGGGTGACACCTCCATGAAAGTGGAGGCCGTGGTGGGAGTGACTGTGAACATAGGGATTGTGGTTGCGGTGAGAGTTGTGAACGTGTATAGAGGTGTGTGTAACTGGGAACTCCCAGGAAGTGTGATGGGAGGAGTTGGGTTTACCGTGGCTGTGGTTAGACTTATGTTTTCAGTGGAAATAGAGTACGTAGGTTGACTGATGGTTTGTGCGTCGGTGTGTGTAGTGGGTTCGGAGATGGTGACAGTAGAGGTTACAGTGGTAGAGGGAGGTGAGTGGGGCGGATGTGGGGGAGAAGGTGGCAAGGGAGGTGATGGGGGTGCACTCGGTGTGTGGGCTTCCTCGGTGTCGTGAACAGTGTGTGCTGTGCCAGTGGTTGTGGGGGTGCCTTGTGGTCCTGATCCTAATACATTCATTCGTTTTCCCGTTCGTGGGGGGCGTCTTCCATATCTTCTCTCTGTCCTTCGTGATTGCGCTAGTGCAGTATGCACCGTTTCAGGTACTCCCAAAGCATCTGATATCATTTCCAGGGTGGCACGGTATTGCTCGTCCACGCCTTCCTCCTCCAGAATCTGGTTCATGAGGGCTTTACCTGCAGCTAATGATAGCCTGTGTTGCTCTTGGACTCGGTTCATCGTATCGTAGAGCTTCTTTAATGCGTTAGTATAGGCGGGGGCACCTTCCAGTACTTGTAGGGCTTCTTGATCATACCCTTGTTCTTCTGCTTCTGATTGTCCACCCTGTGCCTCCTCATGTGCTTCTTCTTCATCGTCCACATTGACTACGTCCGGTTGACTGGGCTGGGCTTGGTCTGGGGCAGTTTGCTGTCCACCAGCTTGCTCTTCTTCAACTTCCGTGTTTACCGCTTCGATGATTCTAGCAACTTCTTCGTCCGTTAGATCCTCCAAAGTGAATCCATGCGGGAATTCCAGATCAGTCGGTACTGGTGGAAACACAAGATTAGGGCCATCTGTGCTGTGCCTGGGTAACCTGATAGTAAATGGTTGCACTCGTCGGGGAAGTCTTGGGGTTGTTTCAGGCGTTAGGGTTGCACCGCGAGCTTGCGCACAAGGCATCTGGACAGTGCCTCTCATCTTCTTTGAGGGAGGTCCTACAACTGACAATCTGCGTTGAAACTCCTGTGCTCTGGACCAAATGAGAGCCCTCTGCACCGGTACATCATATGCGAGACATCTGTATACAATTCTTGTAAGTGCACAGCAACCATACAGCACCGACTTTTGCTTCTTATACCATCTCTGATGAGCCATGTGAATCTGGTCGATAATCCAGTGAGGCATATTAATTGTCAAATCAAAAGCATCCGCCAGGTAGAGGCTAAACCAGATCTTTTTGGGAGGCATCGTGAACCTTTCCTGCGCGGGGAATGCGAAATGTTGCATGACCATGCGTAAGTGAATGGCGATCGTAGGTGTCATCGCAACCATGTCCTTCAACTTCGTCAGATTCCTGTTCTTCATATTGTCCGGAACCATAGTCTCTTTCTCTGTTGGAATGTGCATACCTTTCATGTCGAGTGCTTCTCTTACCAAGTTGATAGTCAAGCGGAAACGCTTCAGCTCGTTGCCCCTTGTGAGTGATGGGAGCACAAAGGAGCTGTATCCTTTCTTGTCTTTTCTGGGAGTGAGGGTACTAATTAAGTATGAGCACCTTAGAAAATCTGGCTTGGGTAGTTGGAACTTGAAGTAATCATAAAGCCCAGCCTTCTTCCATATCGACTTCAGTCCTTCATTACTCTGTAGCTTTTCAAACTCCCTGGTAAAGAAATGGTATCTTCCCCAACGTCCATTGAATTCTACCTCGGACTCCCACATATTTGTCAAAGATTTGTCTGAGTTCAGGGATATGGGTTTGTCTAATGTTGGAATGAGCACAAAGATCATCAACATAGACCTCTAAATTCTTCCTCAGGAACTCTTTAAACACATGGCACATTAGTCTCTGGAAGGTAGCTGGTGCGTTGGTAAGCCCAAATGGCATTACTCTAAAAGCAAAAATGCCCCATTCTGTGGCAAAGGCCGTCTTATGTTGATCCTCTGGAGCTATGGCTACTTGATTGTAACCCGAAAATCCATCAAGGAAGCTGTAGACTTCCTTGCCTGCCACTCTTTCTAAGAGATGTTCTGTGATGGGAAGCGGATAGTTATCTCGAGTCGTGGCTGCATTAACCTTTTTCAAGTTAATGCACACACGCAGCTTGCCATTCTTCTTGGGCACCACAACGATGGGGGATACCCATTCAGTGTGCTCAATTTCATAGATAAATCCAGCTTCAACCAGTCTATCTATCTCTTCTTTGATCTTAGCAGCGTAATTATCGTTATATGTGTAGGGCTTTTGCTTAGAGGGTTTAGCATCTGAGGTCATGGGGATGGTGTGTGAGCATATGTCAGGATCAACACCTTTCAAATCCTTGTAACTCCAAGCGAATACATCTCTGTATTCTCTTAGCAAGGCAATTAACGCCTGCTCTTCTTCTTCTGTTAGGTCATGTCCTATGTATGTGCATCTCTCCTCTCCTTCTTCTAGGGCCACTACTATTTTCTTGGTGGTTTCTTTGTTATCATAGGCCTCTCCTACTTGTGCCTCTCGTTTAGGCATTCTTATCATGACTCTCCTGTCGTCTATCTCGTACTTCTTGAAATTTTCTGGGACCTCAAACAAAGATTCTTCCTCTTCTGGTGAGACTTCTCTCTTCTTTTGTTTCTTCCCTTCTTCCTTCTGGGTCACATGTGTTGCTAATCTTACATCGTTTGTAAGCTCTCCATGTCTCTGGGGTTGAAATTCTACTTCATGGAAGTATTCTTCATCTGATGCAAAAGGTGGGTCCATAATGATTGACTCTAGATCGGAGTCACTTGCATCCTCAAATGCATCAGGGCTAGGTTCGCATTCTTCTAGAACTGCCTCTCCCATGATTGGCTCTATGGAGAAGACTGAAATGTCATAGCCATCCTCATCACAGTGGGGTGTCCATTGTTCCTCATTGATGGCTACGTCCATTGTTGCTAAGATTTCTGCCCAGCCATGGGGTTCAAATTCCTCGTCAGGAAAGACTATAGGTGCATAGGCTGGGTCTTGGATTGGTCTATGGGTTTCTTCTGCACCTACCTCTCTGGCTTTTTCTCTCTTCTCTTCGTCCACTACTACTTTGCACATCCATAAGTGGGTGTCTTCATGCATCCATGAGGATCCTGACCCTATGGAATGCACCGATTCTGTATCATCTTTGGCTCTATGGATGGGGTTCCACTGGATAGGAGGTACATCTCTATGAGAGTAATCTTTGAGATTTACTTTGGTCGTAACACCTAAGTGCTGCAGGTACAAAGAATTGGTTCCCCAATCCTGGACCACTTGCAATTGTCGCATGAAGGGTCTTCCCAAAATCATCTCATAGGCATGATTTTTGCTAAAGTCACATATGGCAAATGTATGCTCAAACTCGACACCACAAGTGGTGAGAGTTATTCCTTCTAGCAATCCTAAGGGTCTCTCAATATGACCATCGGCCATCTGCAATTTCATTCTCGTTGGCCTGAGTGCCGGCTTGCCCCAACGCTTCCATAGGGAAGTGGTGGCAATTGCAACTCCTGCACCTGAGTCCAAAATTGCCTTGGTGGTGTACTCCTGGTAGGTGATGGGAAGATAGGTGTTCCCTTCTTCACCTTCACACATATCTCCTATCTTATCCAAGGGAATTTCTGGCACTGTCCTATGGGATCCTACCCGGGAACGTGGTTTTGCAACTTCAGTCACTTGACTGGCTACATATTTCCGCGCTTCTGGTCTATCCTTAGGCAGTTCTTCCAAAGTGGGATCGCGCTGCACCTTGGTGTTCTTTACTACCTCCGTGTTCCTAGGTATGACTGAATCTTCGTTTCTTACCATGACTGTAGGTGCTCTCATACACGTGGACTTCGCTTCCCATGGGCCTGTGAAGTGGGGTAGCTCTTGTATGGAATTAGACTCAAAGTCCAATCTCTCGTGAGACTGAGTACTCTCATGTTCCCCGTAAATAGATGGGATGTCTTGTGGGAATTGGTCGTGTGCATCATCCACAAGTTTAAAAGGAGGGGCGACTTCACTTTCGTTATCCCATTTGTCTTCTTGAATCTCTCGTAGGAAGTCTGGTGCAAACCGATTCATAGAAGAAGAAGTGTCTGGCTCCGTAGAATTAGGCACATAAGCAACTTGGGAAGGAGGGTTTATTCTATTGTTGGCTCTTTCCTCGCTCTCATAGATGTTTGGAGCACAAGCTTCCTGGGAAGGATTACCTTTTCTATTACTTTTCCGAACAGGCTCATACGCTTCTTGAGAAGGAATGTAGGCAACCTGTGGAGGTACGTAGGTTTTCGAGGGAGGCTCATCTGCCTTTTGAGGGGAAGGATCAGCTTCTTGAGGAGGCACATGGGCTTCCTGAAGAGGCTGGCTTATCCGTTCTCTCGTCCTTTCCTTTCTTTGAGGGGCAGGTTCCTTTTCTGATTGTGCAATTAGCCTCTCTATTCTTTCTAGCAGTCCATCAAAATGTAACTGCATCTTAGCTGAGCTAGAGATGTTAAAGAGGCGGCTAGCTTCGAACATGGCTTGAGCCAATTCCACCATCTTAGCACAAATTTTAGTTCGTTCAAGCTCTAGCCCGGCTCTAGGGTAGCATTTTTCATGATCGGTTATGGTTGGCCCTTCTTGGATTCTGGCCTGATACGCTTTAAGCATCATGTTTAGGTCCTCGGGAGTGGGATCTGCTAGGACTGATCCTACTTTGGGGGGTGGTGGAGTCGTATGAGGCGGGTTGGAAGGTGGTGGGTCGGATGGAGATGGGAATGGTGGTGGTGGAGTAGTGTGAGAGGGAGTTTGAGTTGTGAGTTCGGTTATCCTGGCTCTTGTTTCTCTTACGCTTTCCTCGAGTTCACTCATCTTTTTTGCCCATTGCCTTTTCATTCTTTCCCGACTATCTTTCCAAGCTCTAGTCCTTTTCTTGGTTATGCTCTCAGTTTCACTAGCCTCTGGGCCCTTTTCCTGGCTTGCCTCTTGGTTTTGCTGCAATGTCTGAGCTCTAGTGACTACCTATACTGGTGCAGTGGAAGGGACACTTCCTGAGGAATCTACAACCAACCCAATCACATTGATAGGAGTGATTTTTGGCATATTATTAGGATTCTTAGGGCAATCTTGTAAGAGATGCTCCTTTCCACACTCTTGGCAATAGCCCTGGATTGTCACTGACTGAGTTTGTGTGGGTGGAGGTAAGGGACAATCACGAATGAAGTGATCTCCTTGGCATCTGTAGCACGGTCCTCTTGGGAATGGAGGTCTTACTTGCCTAGGTTGAGGCCTAGGGTTGGGGTTTGCATACATGATGTTTGTGTAATCTGAATCCCAACTAAGTTCATTTGGCTCTTCGTTGTAATAGGACTCACCATGTTCTGGAGACTGCATGTAGTAAGCCTGGGGACTATCGACATGTGTAGAATCAAAGCTATGGTCATTGGGGTCACTTTCAGAAAGCAAGGATGTTACAGGGACTATAGCTCTATTCAGGTTCTCTTCTGCAGCAGTGTACTTTACCGGAATCACATTGGCTGGGGCAGGGGGTTGTTGTGCTAACACAGGTTGAGGCCTTTGTTGGGCTTGATATGGTTGCTGATAAGGTGGCTGTGGCCTGCCATATGGCTGTGGAGGGTACGGGTTCTGGTATCTTCCTTGCGGTGGATAGGGTTGAGGGTAAGTTTGCCTAACTGTTTGCTTATTGTAAGGGCAATCTTGTGCGGTATGATTGGTGTACCTTCGTTCTATGGTACAATATTGGCTATTTGGATTGACCTGGGGTTGAGCCATGATGGGACACACGTTTGCCATATGGTCGCCACCGCATGTATAGCACCTCTTCGCTGGGGTAAACCTCGGAATTTGCTTGCTAGAGACGCCTAGTTTTTGGGCCACTTTCTCTGCGAGTTCCTCAATTGATGTGGATTGCGTGGAAGAGTGACTAGATGCACTATCTGAATCTTTGTAGATTTTGGAAAGCTCTAGTTCTTCCCCTAGGTTATCTTCAATGTCAATGCACATGCGTACACACTCTTCTATAGTCCTAGGGTCCTTCAGATACACATAGGATCTCAATTTTGTACTCAGCAATCCATCAAGGAATAAGGCTACTTGTTTGGCAGATGTGGGTAGCTCCGAAATAGGACATCTTTCAAGGTATTGCCTAAATCTTCTTCCTGCAAGTCTCACGGTCTCTTGAGGGGTTTGCTTGAAGCTGTGAATCAGTGAGGAGGTATTGTGTCTTATGCCACTCTTAGAGAATTCAATAATAAATGCCTCTAGGAGTTGGTCTATGCTCCTGAACTGGCGCTCATCAAATGGCTGAAACCATGTAAGTGCTGTGTTCCTAAGGGTTAGACCGAAGGCATTGTACTGCGTGAATAGATCCTCCACTTCTTCAGCTCTCAAGACTTGCTTGAACTCCGCCACATGATCATAGGGATCTCCTGTGCCATCGAAGTAATTCTTCATGGACTTAACTAGCTGAGTCGGTCTCAAAGTTCTTGTGTGCTCTCTAGGTCTCGGCAGAGGGAATCCATCCACATTTCTTTGGTTCCTGTGAGCTCTAAGCACCTCAGGTTCTACCCTATTCGTCTCCGTCCTCGTTCTTTCTCTGCCCACTGGGTTGGCAAAGCTTACTTCTGGTCTATCTCTACTTCTATCTCTTTGCATTCCATGAGCTTGGGATGTTCCAGCTCCAGGGTGACCATAGGATACATTCGATCTTGGTTGAGGGAAAATGAATTCACCCTTCCAAGTGTAAGCATGCCTATCATTTTCTGTCACCACAAAGATCCTTTCTGAAGTGTGATCTAAGTAGGTCACTCTACCTGGGCTATCCGGATCCTTAAACTCATAGATCATGATAGTTCCTATATCAGTTGGCTAATTAGATTTATACCTCCAGAAGGCTTCGTCAGTTTCTCGATTGAGGAGCAACTCTATGCTCTTGTTGTCTTGGGGAACCCACTCAGGCGTCATAATCCTAGTGAGAACAGATTTGCCTCGGGGGGTTCTAGGTTCCGCACCCATGTTTCCTTGTTCCAAGTCACCTAAGTCCGCCTCTGAGATTACATTCCCAAATTCATCTGTCCTGTCTGGGTGACTGGTGACTACGTATATGGTTCCTTCTTTGTCCAGGTATGCACCGTTTTCAAACTTGACTGCTGGGTGCTCTAGTCCAATGGATTGATCAGGATTTTTAATCTGGACCACGGATCTTCCTAGGCCGTCCTCATAGATGCTAGCACCTAATCGGTTGGTCCTAAGGTATTCCAGCTGTGTTTTGTAAGGGCCTTCTACCCTGTACAAGTAAGGCACACCTGAACTTCCCGTAGGTCTGTCCATGCCTTGAGACATCTCTGACTCACTGGTCTCAAAGCTAGGGTAGTACGAGTGGTGGCTCAATTGCTGGGCCCAAGACCTAGCAGTGTGATTGACACTAGCCTCTGAAGACCTAAGGCTTTGTCTCTCCCTTACTAGATGTCCTCCTGATCTAAGGTTCATATGCCTATCTAAGTAGCCCAATTCTTTGCCCAGAGTACAAGCTCGTTGCCGATCAATTGGTATCAGTCACTTGATTCTTTTTAGTTATTTATCGTGTGTAGGGTCTTGTCTGATATTACGTCGTCAGGAATACTTGAATGTTCTTCGTGCTTTTAGGTTGATCGTTCCACGTTAGATTCTTTTCCTTTATGTTATCGATAGTACAGAGATTAGGTTTTTAGCTTGAACTTGAGTTTTTAGGTAGTCTTCAACTTGATACCTGCCTATCGTCGCTCTGAATTACTCCTACCTCTCGTCGTTCTTAGCCTAAACTATGAATTGACAGAGGGGGTTAAGAGTTTCCAACCTTTTGTTTCCTGCTTGGTTGCCCTTGAGTGCTCAGGGAGTGTGTTCCCAAGCTTGCACTTACACTTGCTTAGAACGCCTTTCGATGCTCTCAATAGATCTGTAAGAGTTCCAAAGTTAGCTTGAAGATTTAAAATCCAAAGACAGCACCAATTATTTTCATTCCTGTAGCACAAACACAAACTTGCATAGTGATTTTTAAGAAAACAATCCTAAAGACCCCTGACTTTGATCCCCCTGGGTATGGTCAACTTCAAAATACCCTATCTGAAAATCAACGCATTATCTTTATAAAAAACAGTTGAGGGCGTGTAGTATATGCCACGAGCTTTCCAACAAGCCCTAGAGCTCAAAAATTTGATTTCGTATGAAGAAGTTATGACTGTTCAGGGTTTAGGGGGTTAAGACAGGATTCAATCTGGCTGACAGATCCTAGGATTTTCTCCCAAAACACAAGTGTAGGAACCTCAATAATGCTAATGGATTGACTATTTTGCCCCAAAATTATCCCCAATTTTGAACAAAAAACAAATCCTAATTTTTGGCCGAAAAGCCTGTCAATCGCGATCGACAGGTCTGTCAATCGCGATTGACAGAGGTGTCCGTTGGGCCTGTCAGTCGCGATTGACAGTGTCAATCGCGATCGACAGAGTCGATCGTGGCTGTCAATCGCGATCGACGGTATCAACCGCGATCGACGGTATCAATCGCGATCGACACGTTTTCCGGATTTTTCGCTGAGATTTCAGTCAATCGGGGGCCTATCAGTCGCGAT
>CM035413.1:83783827-83786327 GCA_020310875.1 Ceratopteris richardii
CTTTGATATAGCTTCATGTCCTTAAACTCTTCTCCTCCATATCTGCTCAATTTGTGATTCACCTCCATTGGAGTAGGTGCTACCCTACAATCATTCATCTTAAACTTGATCAACAAGTTTTTTAGATACCTTTCTTGAGTTACTTACACTCCATGTTGAGTGTATGAAATCTCCATGCCCAAGAAATATGACAAATTTCCCAAGTCACTAATCTTGAACTCTTTCTCCATTTTCCTCTTTAGGTTTTGAATGCCGTTCTCATCTGTACCTGTAAGAATTATATCATCAACATATATGCACATGTAAATAAACCCATCATCACTTGCTTTAACAAGCAACCTACTATCTGCTTTAGATACTTGAAAACCAAGTTCTTTCAAGAACTTTACAAGTCTATAATTCCATGCCCTTGGGGCCTGCTTCAAGCCATACAAAGCTCTCTTTAGCTTACTTACATGATCTGGATACCTTTCATTTTTGAATCCTTGTGGTTGCTCCATGAAAACATCATCTGAAATATAACCATTTAGAAAAGCATTCTTCACATCTAATTGACATAATTTCCAACCTTTACATGCAACAATAGTTATGAGTGTCCTAATGGTTGTCATCTTTGCCATAGGACTATAGGTCTCATCATAATCTATACCATTTCCATCTGCAAACCTCTTTGTCTTGTAGACCCATTTGCATCCAATGATCTTCTGACTATTTGGTTTAGGAACCAAATCCCATGTCTGATTCTCCATCAATGCATCATACTCTTCCTGCATAGCTTTCTCCCAATTTTCCTTACCTTTTGCCTCTTCATATGTAGAAGGGTCTTCATCTGCCTTTATCATATAAGCATAATCTTTGGTAGCCAAAAAAGAAGTGTCATAGCTATACCTTGTAGGTTGCCATTTGTGTCTTGATGACCTTCTGAGTTCTCCACTCCTTGAGGTTTCTGGTTTATCACATTCTGGATCAAACCTTGGCACTTCTTCAACTTCAACCTGTACTTCATTGTTCTCCTCTTCATCAAATATCTGAACCTATGATTTGCCTTTCTTTTGATTCATAATTTCTTCATCACTTGCATAAATATTGATTGTACCTGCATACCAAGTACCTTGCTCATCAAATGTCACATCCTTTGACACTAGAAATTGTTTTGTGGATGGACTCCACAACCTATCTCCCATCTGCTTATTATCATATCCAATGAACACATATTTTTCAGCTTTAGGCTCCAATTGATGTCTCAATTGTGATGGCACATATGCATATGCCAAACAACCAAATACTTTGCAATGATCTAAGTAGGTCTCTTACCCCACCATGCCTCATATGGTGTCATACCTTGCAAAGCTTTACATGGTAACCTATTAACCAAATAAGTAGTTGTATTATAGCCTCAGCCCACAAGTAATTTGGGCAATTTTTCTCCTTCATCATGGATCTTGTAAACTCAACAAGAGTTCTATTCCTCCTTCTTGCTACACCATTTTGTTGAGGAGAGTACCTGCAAGTAATTTCCCTTTTTATACCTGCATTCCACAAATAATCACTGAACTCATTAGAGAAATACTCTCCCCCTCCATCTGACCTTAGTCTCTTCAACTTATGACCTGTAATTCTCTTTGCATATGCATGATAGTGTTTAAATGTATAAAACACTTCTAACTTGTCTTTGATCACATAGATTGTGATCCACTTGGTAGCATCATCAACATAAATCACATAATACCTTGAACCATTGATACTAAAATTTTTTGATGGTCCCCACACATCTATGTGTACTAATTCAAGCTTCTCTGAATACACAAAACCATGCTTGGAATAAGATTGCTTATGAGCCTTACCTAACTGACATGCTTCACATCTATATGTCATGTGTTGACCTGCAACATTAGGCAATCCAAGCACTGAACCATTGTTAACCATATCTTTAATATCTCTTTCATTGAAATGTCCAAGCCTTTTGTGCCAAAGATCTAACTCAGATATCTTTTGTCCTCCATAGGTAAACAAGGCATGACCAACATTAGCTTGAATCTTTAATGTGAACAATCTTCCTTCTTTCTTCCCTGAAACAATTTTTTCATACCCATTTCTAGGGTCTTCCACAAACACTCCTTCATTAGTGAACCTAACTTCATAACCTTTTTCAACAATTTGTCCTACACTTATTAGATTCTTAGGAATTTTAGGAACATACAAAACCTTACTCAAGAGAGTACTTCCATCCTTGGCCTTCACTGATCCAATTGACTTCACATTGTGCTTTTTATTATCACCTGTTTGAACTACATGATTAGTTACCTTATTCTCCAAATCAGTCATCAAGGCTATGTTGCCACTCTGATGATTGATACATCCTGAGTCAATGTAGAAGACTCTTTGATCTTCACTTTGCCTTTCACATGTTGCATTCACTATCAATGTTGAATCCTCCTTCTTATCTGAAGCATAATTGTAGTAGGTATTGTTGTATTGTTGACTTTGGAATCCTCTACCT
>CM035413.1:83793827-83833827 GCA_020310875.1 Ceratopteris richardii
ATGCTAGTTTGAGAGGTAACCTTTCTTCTATTCGGAATTCTCTTAAGCCTAAGAGGAGTATGAACCCCCATGACCGCAACCTAGTCTCAAACCTTGATGGTCTTGTTGGTGCATAGTTCAAGACTTCACATTTGGCTAGAAGTTCATAAATATTTGAAGCTCCATAGAAACCATTGCTAGGAAGATCTTTTATCTTTACCATTTGTAAAATTCATTTTGACTTGGGAGAATCATTGTAACCATCACTAAACTCGTGTAGTTTATTAGTTCAAAAGTCACGACTTGAATTGAGGGAATATCTCCCAGATTGGAGGACTACTTTTAGTGAGATCCAATGAACAATTCAAATTCAAATTTGATTTCAGTCAACTATAAAAAGATGTAAAACCCGCGGGTGTACAACTCCATTCTCAAGTTCTCCATTGCCACATTGTAAGAGAGTGACTTCTACATTGTAACCTACACTACTCACCATCATTAGGCATTGATTATCAAGCCTATGATCTTGTACAACATTGTTCTTTAATACAATAGATCTACATTTCTCATCTATGGTCTCTCTGTTATAATCATTCATAACTATCAACTTGTACTACTCATATATCACCCATTCCTTCATCATTTTCAATGTTCTATAGCTTCTTGGATTTAACTCCAAGTAATCTACAGGGTCACAAATTTTGAAGACAATCTATTCACCCAATTTGGAGAAAAGCACATCGAAGCACTGACTAGTCAAACTCTGTAGAGGTCCTAAAAAATCAGGGGTAATGATTCAATTGCTAAGTTGATTGCCCTGTGTATAGTGCATCATTTTGATTCCACTTGGAATCATTAGCTTACTAAGCTAATTAGATACCTCTTAAAGGAAGTTTTCTAATTCCTACTATACAGGAAGCATTGAGCATAACAAGCAACATGTGTCTGAACAAAAATAGAAGGTTTTAATTAATCCTTCAACTTGGAAATAGACTGTTTTGATTCAATATTTTCTCACATCATTACCAAAGTACATAGGCACTTATTTAGTGTCATTGGAAAACTAAGAGGGCCTACAAATCAACTTTGAAGCAACAAGGGTCTGGTACAAAGTAGGATTCAGTAGTACCTACTCATTTCTTGGAGTGTCCATCCATCTTTCCCAATAGTGGTATCAGAGCAAAGAGAAGGTAAAATGGGAGATGGTTTTCCTTCTTTCATTGATAAATTGGACAAGAACAACTATCAAGCATGGTCCTTGAGGAGGAAGACATACTTGCAAGGAAGAAGCCTTTATGGATGCCCCGACTTTCTACTTGTATATGTAGGCATATATGTACAAGCTCATGACCATAACAAAGGTATAAGTGAGCTAACTACAAGTTTAATGTACATATGTATACAAGTCTTCATTTCCTGAATGTGCAATATCTTCAAGCTTCATATGCTAATCGTTTCTTCAATCTTTGACTTCAATCCTTCATCCAAAATATCAATTGATGGTTTTCATGCACCAACAGCTCCCCCTCAATCATCAATTGAGGTTTTCTCTATCTTCTTTATACCTACCATATCTTTAAATCTCTGTAGCTTTGGTCCATCCAAGCTTTTGGTTAGCATATCTGCAATCTGATCTTTTGTTGAAGTATGTATGACTTCAATCTCCTTGTCAATCACCTTCTCTCTTAAGAAGTGATACTGAATCTCAATATGTTTTTTCTGGCATGAAAAACAGGATAAGCAGCTAGATACAATGAACTCATATTATCTCCATGAATAGTGGGTGTACTTTGAATGATGTCAAAATTTTTCATGAGAGTTTTCAACCATATGACCTCCTATGCAGCTTCAACCATTCCTTTCTACTCTACCTCTGTAGATGATAAAGAAATTGTATGTTGCTTCTTAGAACACCAAGAGATTAACTTATCTCCCACATAACACAAATATGCATATGTTGATCTCCTATCATCAGGATTACCTGCCCAATCTGTATCACTATATATTTTGATGTTTGTATTTGATGTAAAACCATAATACAAACCTTTCTTGAGTGTACCCTTAATGTGTCTCAACACTCTTTGTCTTGTAACCCAATGTTCCTTCCTAGGACAATGCATGAATTGAGACAACACTGCATATGAAAAATCAGGCCTAATTAATGTAGCATAGATTAGACTACCAACCAGACTTTGATATAGCTTCATATCCTTGAACTCTTCTCCTCCATATCTGCTCAATTTGTGATTCACCTCCATTGGAGTAGGTGCTACCCTGCAATCTTCCATTTTAAACTTGATCAACAAGTTCCTCAAATACCTTTTGTTGGAACTCAAGGTCAAGGACAAAGCAAATAAGTGCATCAAAGAAGTGGATACACAAGAAGAAGGAGCAAGAAGGGAGCTCCAAGAAGTACATGTCAAATTTTTAGAAGAATCCCTATAAAAATAGTGATTTTCATCACTAAAAACCATTGTAAATACCATTTTCTATTTTTGTAACTCCATTTTTTTCAAGCCAAGAAGTCCTTGAGCTTGAGGAGTATTAGAAGTATCATCCTACCAATTTTCATAATTTTTAGACTCCGTTTGAGCCCTCAAATAAGCCCTGGAACCTAATTTTTAACTAGGCCGGACACTAGGTCTGGACATGGCCAAAACTAGTCAAAAAACTATAAAAAGAGCTAGAGAGCTCATTTTTGAGGTTAGTTGGTTAGAGAATAGAGCTCTGTAAGAGAACTCTTTTGCAATCGAAGCTTTCCATTGTTCCTCTCTTTCATCTTACCTTGTGCGTGTGTGTGTGTGTGTGTATGTGGGTGCATGTTTGTGTGCTTTCACTCACGCACTTGTGCCTTCACTTGCTCGTGGTCTTCATACCGGTCCTCACGTCTCCGCGGACTGACAAGTAAAGAAGGTGGTGCTTACGCTTGAGCTACACCAAATTCTGGTGCCGTTGTCGGGGAGAGAGCTTCGAGGACGAGCGTTGTGATGATAAGATTGTAGATTTGCGATGTTGGAAGGTAAAAAAACTGTCATTTTTGTTATTTTTCTGATTTCCTTCTCCATCTTCATCATCATCATCATCTCCATCTTCATCTTCATAGAAATTTCTTGTTTTTTAGTGCATTTTCACCATTTTCATACCATATTTCATGCATTATTGTGTGGGAAGGAGTTAGGAAGTGTAAGGGAGAGCAAGCGCCTATGTTTCCATGATTTTCTACACATACGGAGCTCGCCATTGCTCGGCGCTCAAAAATTTGAATTTCCCGCCAAAAAACATGATTCTGTGATGAAAATCACGATTCTGTGAAAAATTCAAATTTTTTTGAAAATCACGATTTTCTATTTCCCGCCTAAAAGCTTTCTGAAAGAAACACGATTTTGTGGTCATTCTCAGAATCGCGATTCTCTAGTTGTGCTCAAAATCGCGATTCTATGGTCATTCTCAGAATCGCGATTCTCTGGTTGTGCTCAAAATCGCGATTCTCTAAAATTCTCAAAAAACACGATTCTGAGAAGACATGATTTTCAGTGGGCTCAAAATCGCGATTCTCACAAATCACGATTTTCAGTCAAAAACACAATTGTGATCAGACACGATTCTCTGTTGGCAATCGTGATTTTCAAAAATCACGATTTTCAAAAAACACGATTCTGATCAAATACAATTTTCATCATCGCTCAGAATCACGATTCTCTTGATTTCACAGCATTGCGATTCTCTTGAATTCATAGCATCGCAATTCTCTTGAATTCACAGCATCAGGACTCTCTTGATTTCACACCATCGCGATTCTCTTGATTTCACAGCATCCCGATTCTCTTGATTTCACAAAATCGCGATTCTCACACAAAATCGTGATTTTTTCCAAAAGGTCCTCTTTGCCTGTTTTGACCCCCAAGAGCCTGATTTGACATAACTTTTTCATCCAAAGTCCATTTTTTGAGCTCTATAGCTTGTTGGAAAGCTCGTTGAAAAGCTCAACTGTTTTTTATAAGAATAATGCGTTGATTTTTAGATAGACTAATTTGAAAATGACCCTCAGGTGGGACTAGGGAACCAAGGGGACTCCAAAGGATTTTGAACCATTACAAGGGGAAATTTTGGACTCTTAACTAAAGCTTATGAACCTAATATCTGGTAGACACCTAGGCAAGGATAGACAAAGCATTAGATCTTCTAAGGCTAGTGTCAACCACACAACTAAGTCTTGGGCACAACAACTAAGTGGTTGTCCTTACGTACTAAAATCTGACACAAGTGACTCAGAAATGTCTTTTAGCATGGGGAAACCTGTAGGTGGCTCAAGAACTGCCCATCTACAAACACCAAAAGGTCCTTATAAGAAACAATTGGAATATATTCGGACCAACCAATTAGGTGCTTGCATCCTTGAGGATGGCCTGAGGCGATCAGTGGTCCAACTCAAAAATCCAGATCAACCCTTTGGACTTGAACACCTGGTGGTCAAGTTCAAAGAGGGTTCATACATTGATAAGGAAGGAACCATGTATGTGGTCACCAACCTACCATATAGGACTGATGAGTTTGGAAATATCATTTCTAAGAATGAGATAGGAGACCTAGAACAAGGAAATGTAGGATAAGGACCCCAGACTCCTAGAGGCAAGTTAGTTTTGACCAGAGTAATCACTCCACATTGGGTCCCTCAAGATAACAAAAGCATAGAACTATTTTTGAATAGAGAAACACAGGAAGCCTTTTGGAGATTCAAGCCAGATCAACCTAGCCAATTGGGCATAGTCATCATCTACGAGTTCAAGGATCCAGAGATACCAGGCAAAGTTGTCTACCTGGATAACACATCAGAGAAAATGTTCTTGGTAACAGAACATGATAGACATGCATATACTTGGAAGAGTGAATTGACGTTCCCTCCACCAAGATCCAATGTTTCCCATGGCCCCTAAGGAGTAAAATTATCCCAAGCTCATGAAGCCTAGAGAGAAAGAGCTAGAGAGAGACCTGAGGTAAGTTTTGCACACACTATGGGCAGAAATAAATCAGGATTTGAAAATGAAAGACATGAAAGAGAGAGACATCAAGCACATAGGCAACAAAGAGATGAACAGGATTTTCCATTGCCTAGGCCCAGAGAGCACCCAAGAACCCTTAGACGCACTCAAGTGATCAAGGCAATGAAGAATTATTTTGACGGGACAGGAGATCCTTATGATCATGTGGCCGAGTTCAAACAAGTGTTAAGAGCTGAACAGGTTGAGGATTTGTTCACCCAGTACGAGGCATTTGGTTTGACTCTTAAGGGCACTACCTTAGCTTGGTTTCAACCACTGAGTAGTCGCAACTATCGCGATATAGGTCAGCTGCTAGACGAATTCATTGTAGAATTTTCCAAGAGTGGTATCAGGCATAACACATCATCTTTGATCCACAGTTTCAAGCAGACACCCCAAGAAATAGTGTGACTAGCAGGTAGAAGGTTCAGACAATACCTAGAAAGATGCTTTGCTCCAGAGTTGCCTACACCATCCAAACAAGTGGCTTTGTTTTTAGATGGCTTACTAAGCACCAAGTTACAATCATATGTGTACTTGAAAGAGCCTAGAAGCATAGAATAGTGTGTGCGGACCTGCATTGACATAGAAGACAACTTGGCTGAGGAGTTAGGACTATCCAAACTCTATAAGGACTCTGATAGTTCTACTAGTCATACTTTGAAAATCTCCACGGAAATAGATGAGATAGCTGAGCACAAAGTCCCTCGCATGCCGAAACTCCATCCACTCCACCTCATCCCATCCCACCACCCATTGTAAATAGACCACAATTAGGGTCTGTTCTTGCAGATCCAACCCCAGAAGGCTTGGACATGATGTTCAAGGCCTACCAGGCTCGACCTCAAGAAGGGCCAACAGTTGCAAACCTAGACAAGAGTTACCCTAGAGCAGATTTAGAGATTGAACGGATGAAAAAGTGCATGAAAATGGTAGAATAAGCCCAAGCTATACTCGAGATTAGTCAAAAGTTCAATCAGAAAAACTCTGTCAAACAAGATTTGCATTTCCACGACTTACTAGAAAGATAAGAGCAGTTGGTAAACAAACCACAAGTTTCTTTACCTCCACAGGCTCAACCAATTATTGAAAGAGGAAGCTCACCACCAATGGGAGCTTATGTTCCTAATTCCACGGATGCTGGAATGCCTCCTTCAATTCAACAATACTCTCAAGAGTTCTTGCGGGAAATACAAGAAGAGAAATGGGCCAAGGAGGAGGGTAGTTCCCCTCCTATTCCTAAGATTGATGATCTTCATGATCAATTTCCCCAAGACATTCCATCCATTACGGAGATCAAGTCGAGCAACAAGAAGACGAAAGGATAGATTTTGAAATCTAATACCTTAGAAGAACTACCTCAATTTCCAGGCCCATCGGAATTTGAATCCCTTTAGATCAGAGCTCCCACAATATTGGTCAGACATGAAGACTCAATGGTCCCAAGGAACACTGATGTCATGAAGAACACTAAGGTTTAATGTCATCTCACTGTAGAAGAGCTGCTCAAAGCAAAACCTGAGCTATGGAATCATGTCAAGGATCAAGTTCCAGAACTTGAGTGCCAAAAGCAGGCTCTAAGCAAAAAGTACCAGAGATACCTCTAGACAAAATAGGGGACATGTGTGAGGGTGAAGAAGGTAATACTTATCTTCCAATCACCTACCAAGGTTACACAACCAAAGCAATCATAGATTCAGGTGTTGGTGTTGCTATTACGACCACCTCCTTGTGGAAGCGGTGGGGCAAACCCACATTAAGACCAACTAGAATAAAGCTTCAAATGGTAGACGGTCATTTTGAAAGGCCTCTAGGATTTCTTGAAGGGATAACTCTAACCACTTGTGGTGTGGAGTTTGAACATACATTTGCTATATGTGACTTTGAGAAAAATAATGTCTATGAGATGATCCTAGGAAGACCCTTCCTACGACAATTGCAAATAGTACAGGATTGGGGAACCAACTCCTTGTACTTACAACACTTAGGGGTCACCACCAAGGTCAATTTGAAGGATTACTCCTTCAGAGATGTACCAGCCCTATAGTGGAATCCTATCCACAAAGCAAAAGAAGATTCCATCTCTATGCATTTTGAAAGTTCACCTAATCCATCATGGCTGCATGAAGATACTCATTTGTGGATGTGCAAGGTCGTAGAGGAAGAGGAAAAACGTTTAAAGGCAAGAGAGGAAGGAACTTCGCCAGGAGATAGACCAGTTAGAGATCGAGCCTACACACTGATGATCTTTCCAGATGAGGAATTTGAGCCTCATGGCTGGCCAAAAATCTTAGTCACCATGGACATTGCTGTCAATGAAGAACAATGGACACCTCATTGTGATGAGGAGGGTTACGATATTTCAGTGTTCATGTGTCAGCCCTTGCTAGAAGAATGTGACCCTAGTGATGTCATAGAAGAAGAAGAAAACGATGATGATCTAGAGTCCATTGTAATGGATAGTTGCTTTACCTCAGAAAAGCACTATTTAGAACATGTAGGAGTGTTTAACCAAAAAGAAGAAGAACCTCTAACAAGTATTAAAATGGTAAATTCAAAGGATGGAAGTGAGAGCAATCAAAAGAAAAAGAAAAGAAAAGCTGTGAAACAAGAAGAGGAGGAATCCTTGTTTGAAGTACCAGAAAACTTCAAGAAGTATGAAGTGGAAGATTGAAAAATTTTGGTACGAATGCCTAAAAGAGAGGCCATCATAGAAGAATCATATGATAAAAAAGAAAAGACCAAGAAGATTGTAGTGACCATTGAGGAGAATGAAGAGAGATCCATGTATAAGGAGATGACCTAAGTGCAAGAGAAGAAATGGAGCTCGTAGCTCTATTAAGGGAATATAGGGATGTGTTTGCATGGCACTATAGAGACTTGAAGGGGGTAGATCCAAGAATATGCTCTCATACGATCCCCATGACCACTGATGACAAGCCCACCAAACAAAAACCCTACACATATAATGACACTTATGCAGCTAAAATAAAAGAGGAAATTGATAGCTTGATTGAAGCCGGATTTATCTATGAGATTGAGCATACTAAGTGGGTGTCCCCCATTGTAGTGGTGCCCAAGAAGAACGGGAAGTTGCGAGTTTGTATTAACCTTAAAAAAGTTAATGCCGCTATGATCAGAGATAGTTATCCGCTTCCAATCACGAAACACCTATTGGAGCTTGTTGCACGCAAGGAAGTTTTTAGCTTCCTTGATGGATTTTCAGGTTACAACCAAGTAGCCATTGCCCCTGAAGATCAACACAAGATGGCTTTTGCCACCGAATGGGGAATCTTTGCATTTTGTGTGATGCCATTTGGGCTCACCAATGCACCTACAACATTCCAAAGGCTCATGTGTCATGTCTTCAAAGAGTTCTTGCGAAAGAGCTTAGAAGTGTATGTGGATGATTTATGTGCTCATTCCCAACAAAGAAGATTTCACATCCTTGAGCTCAGACAAATCTTCAACAAGTGTAGAGAATATCGAGTGTGTCTGAACCCAGAAAAGTGTGTGTTTATGGTGCATCAAGGTAAAATCTTAGGTCATATTGTTTCTAAGAATGGAATCTCAATAGATGAAGATAAGGTACGAGCCATAGCGGAGCTGCCAATGACAAGGAATGTTAAAGAGGTAACAAGCCTTTATGGGCCATTGTGGATATTACCGTAGGTTTATCCACATGTATGCGATCATAGCTAGACCCCTTTATGCCTTGTTGTCTAATTTTGAGTGGAACGACGAATGCGAGAATTCTTTCAATGAACTGAAGAAATATTTGTGCACAACACCAATACTGACCACTCCTGATTGGAATAAACCATTCCATGTCCATGTGGATGCATCCAATCAGGCCATAGGTGATGAAGAGTGTTAATCTCCAAAAGAACAACCTACTCTTGAATTTAGAACACCTCTATATCAAGAGTAAGTCAAAACCTTCACTAAATTAGAGGTCCAATCTCCAAATTATCAAAAGTTGAGAAAATCTGTGAAGAAGGTAAAACACAGAAAGTCTGCTGCACAATTTCTTCTCATTGACCTATCAAACATGTAAAGTTTTCTATGAAATTTTGTATGGAGTGTCACCTAGAGATTGCGCACCTTCTCCAAGTTAAAGTTCTTCAAAAGGTTTAGTATAACTTGAGAAATCAACTTCACAAGTTACCTATGTCTGAATCTGCACTTCTGAGAAGTCGATTTAGACACCCCTAACTTCTTAACTTCAATTCTCTCAGTACAAAACCGGTTTAAGCAAATGCTTCTAGCCACGAGTAGATTACCTTCCAACTTAAAGATTAAATGCTTGTTTGCACAAAACTTTAAACTATGGAGTGAGAACTGACCAAAAGATTAAGATCGAAATTTGCGCCTATTTCAGAGAACTGTGAACACTCAACACATATGAATGTTCCTACTAACAATTCTCCTAGTCTGTTTGCAATTAGACTCTGAAACTCAGGTCACAGACTCATTAACTACCAACTTAGATATCCTCAAAAGGATTTCACAATCGATCAAACACAGACGGAGCAGACACGAAAAGATCGGGCGCAATATTTCTTCATTTACTCAGAAAGTTACAGTTGAGTGATGAGAGGAAACTCAACTAACTTTTCACATGTCTCATGACATCTATCTTCCTCATTCTTGACTTCTATCTATTCTCACATATACTCTCATATCACGCCTCGACATTTTCAAGGTATTTATAGATAAATTTGTACAAGTCTATGACTAATCAAAGATCTAAGTGACCTATGTACATATGTATACATTCCTCACATACTCTGAATGTGTCTTCCTTCCAAGCTTCAAGAATTGATCTCATCCTTCATTCTTTAGTCTTCAATTGGTGATTGATCTGCACCAACAGCTCCCCCTCAATCATCAATTGAGGTTTCTTCTTTCTTCTTTATACCTGCCATGTCTTTAAACTTTTGTAGCTTTGGTCCATCCAAACTCTTTGTAAGCATATCAGCTATCTGTTCTTTTGTTGAAGTATGTATGACTTCAATCTCCTTATCCATCACTTTCTCCCTTAGAAAGTGATACTGTATCTCAATGTGTTTGGTCCTGGCATGAAAAACAGGATTAGCAGCTAAATACAATGAACTCATGTTATCTCCATATATAATTGGTACCCCATGCACAATGTCAGAACTCTTCATCAAAGTCTTGAGCCAAATTACTTCCTTTGCAGCTTCAACCATGCCTTTATACTCTGCTTCTGTAGAAGATAAAGCAACTGTATGTTGCTTCTTGGAACACCATGAGATAAGTTTATCTCCCACATAACACATATATCCAAAAGTTGACCTTCTATCATCTGGATTACCTGCCCAATCTCAACACTCTTTGACCTGCAATCCAATGTTCTTTCCTTGGGCAATGCATGAATTGAGACAAAACTCCTACTGCATATGATAAATCAGGTCTAGTTAAAGTAGCATAGATAAGACTACCAACCAAACTCTGATATTGTCTCATGTCCTTGAATTCTTCACCTCCAAACTTACTCAATTTGTGATTCACCTCCATTGGTGTAGGTGCTACCCTGCAATCATCCATTTTAAACTTGATTAACAAGTTCTTCAAATACCTTTCTTGGGTCACAAATACTCCATGTTGAGTATATGTAATCTCCATGCCCAAGAAGTATGACAAGTCTCCCAAGTCACTTATCTTGAACTCCTTTTCCATTTGCTTCTTGAGTCTTTGTATTCCTTGTTCATCTGTACCTGTAAGAATTATATCATCAACATATATGCACATGTATATGAAACCATTATCACTTGCTTTGACAAGCAAGCTACTATCTGCTTTAGACACCTGAAATCCAAGTTCCTTTAGGAATTTCACAAGTCTATAGTTCCATGCCCTTGGGGCCTGCTTCAAGCCATACAAAGCTCTCTTGAGCTTGCACACATGATCTGGATACCTTTTATCTCTGAACCCTTGAGGTTGCTCCATGAATACATCATCTGAAATATAACCATTCAAAAAAGCATTTTTCACATCAAGTTGACATAACTTCCAACCTTTACATGCAACAATAGCTATAAGTGTCCTGATGGTTGTCATCTTTGCCACAGGACTATAAGTCTCATCATAGTCAACACCATAAGTCTGAGCAAACCCTTTGACAACAAGTCTAGCTTTGTATCTAGACACACTTCCATCTGCAAACCTCTTGGTTTTATAAACCCATTTGCATCCAATGATCTTCTGACTATTTGGTTTTGGAACCAAATCCCATGTTTGATTCTCCAATAGTGCATCATATTCTTCCTGCATATCTTTCTCCCATTTTTCCTTACCTTTTGCCTCTTCATATGTAGAAGGGTCTTCATCTGTTTTCATCATATAAGCATAGTCTTTTGTGGCCAAAAATGAAGTATCATAGCTATACCTTGTAGGTTGCCATTTATTCCTTGTAGACCTCCTAAGCTCTCCACTTCTTGAGGTTTCTGGTTCTTCATATTCAGGATCAAATCTTGGTGTTTCTTCCACTTCAACCTGCACTTCATTATTCTCTTGTTCATCAAATATTTGAACCTTTGATTTACCTTTCCTTTGGTTCACTTCTTCTTCATCACCTGTATTGATATTGATTGTACCTGCATACCAAGTACTTTGCTCATCAAATGTAACATCTTTAGAAACCATGAATTGTTTTGTAGATGGACTCCACAATCTATAGCCCATCTGCTTATCATCATAACCAATGAAAACATATTTCTCAGCTTTAGGCTCCAACTTGTGCCTTAATTGTGATGGCACATATGCATATGCCACACATCCAAAAACTCTGCAATGATCCAAGGTAGGTCTCTTACCCCACCAAGCCTCATATGGTGTCATACCCTGCAAGGCTTTACATGGTAACCTATTGACCAAATAAGTGGCTGTATTTACAGCCTCAGCCCACAAATAATTAGGGCAATTTTTCTCCTTCATCATGGATCTTGCAAACTCAACAAGTGTTCTATTTCTCCTTTCTGCAACACCATTTTGTTGAGGAGAGTACCTGCAAGTAACTTCCCTTTTTATACCTGCATTCCATAAGTAATCACTGAACTCATTAGAGAAATACTCTCCCCCTCCATCTGACCTTAATCTCTTCAACTTATGACCTGTAATTCTTTCTGCATATGCATGATAGTGTTTAAATGTATTAAACACTTCTGACTTATCTTTGATCACATAGATAGTGATCCATCTAGTAGCATCATCAACATAAATCACATAATACCTTGACCCATTTATACTGAAATCCTTTGATGGTCCCCACACATCTGTGTGTACCAATTCAAGCTTCTCTGAGTACATAAAACCATGCTTGGAGTAAGAATTCTTATGAGCCTTACCTAATTGAGATGCCTCACATTTGTATGTCATATGTTGACCTGCAACATTAGGCAATCCAAGCACTGAACCATTGTTAACCATATCTTTAATACCTCTTTCATTGAAATGTCCAAGCCTCTTGTGCCAAAGACCTAACTCAGAGATCTTATGTCCTCCATATGTGAACATAGCATGACCAATATTGCCTTGAATCTTCAATGTAAATAATCTTCCTTCCTTTTTCCCTGAAACAATCTGTTTATACCCTTGGCTAGGGTCTTCCACATATACTCCATCATTAGTGAACCTTACTTCATATCCCTTTTCAACAATTTGTCCTACACTTATCAAATTCTTAGGAATTGTAGGAACATACAAGACCTTACTCAATAAGGTGCTACCATCCTTGGCCTTCACTGATCCAATTGACTTCACATTGTGCTTTGTGTTGTCACCTGTTTGAACAACATGATTAAAAACATTATTCTCCAAATCAGTCATCAAGGATATATTACCACTCAGGTGATTGCTACACCCTGAGTCAATGTAGAAAACTCTTTGATCTTCACTCTGCCTTTCACAAGTTGCATTCATTATCAATGTTGAATCCTCCTTTTGATCTGAAGCATAATTGTAGTAGGTGTTGTTATATTGTTGACTTTGGAATCCTCTACCTGCATTTCTTCCAAAGTAACTCCTACCACCTCTGCCTCTGAAATTACCTCTTTGATTTCTGCCTCCTCTTCCTCTTGAATTATAATTTTGGTTGTATCCACCATTACTCTGAGTATTATGCCAACAATCATTAGCTAAGTGATTTGTCTTACGACAAATCCAGCAAGCTTTGCCTCCATCCTTGTTGTTTCTGCCTCTTCCTCTACCTTTGCCACCTCCTCTTCCTCTTAGGAAGTTGGCTTGACTAGTTGTACCTTCATCTTCACCTGCTTGTTGCTTTCCTTTGCTATTCTTCTTCTTATCTTTTGAGTACATTGCATGACCTGCACTCTTGTCACCATCTCCTTTAACATCCTGCTCAAATGTTAGCATATGACCTAGCAACTGATTTAAATCAGGAGTGAAATGGTCAAGTGATAATTCTGTAGATAAAATGAATGGCTTCCATTTGTCATCACCTCTCAAACCTGTAAGGATTTGCCTTACTAATTTATCCTCCTCAATGTCTTCATCAACAGCTCCTAATGCATCTGCAATGTCTTTCATCCTTGTTACATAGTCTGAAATAGATTGAGAGGCCTTCTTCTTGAAGGTTGTAAACTCTGCCCATAAGGATGCCTTCCTTGACTTTGTAGTATTCTGGAAATGCTCCTCCAAAGCATTCCAAATATCAGTTGCACTTTCAAGACCTCGAATATGAGGTAACAAGTAATCATTGACTGCCATATAGATAATGCTCCTAGCTTGAGCATCTTTCTTCATCCAATTTTTCAAATCTGCTAATTCTTCCCTAGTTGGAACACTAGGATCTCTGAACTGTGGCTTCTCTTCTTCTCCTGTGATGTAAGCAATCAAATCTTTGCTCATAAGATGAGCTTCCATCCTCATTGACCATGCAGGATAGTTTTCCCTATCCAATTTCTCTATCTGTAGAGAATCTCCCATCTTGTGTCTACCTGTGTATTGAAATCTTCAAGCTTTATGAACAATATATGTACCTTTACTTCGAATTAGACTCCTTTTGTCCTTCTTGATGTCGTATGGTCTCCTCCTCTTGCTTTGCCTTCAAACTTTCACCTTTTAGTTCTTCAAATGTTGAATTTCTTGAATCTGCAGCAGTCGGGACCCTCCTTTCCTTGATTTGATGTCTCCTGCTCTGATACCACTGATGAAGAGTGTTAATCTCCAAAAGAACAACCTACTCTTGAATTTAGAACACCTCTATATCAAGAGTAAGTCAAAACCTTCACTAAATTAGAGGTCCAATCTCCAAATTATCAAAAGTTGAGAAAATCTGTGAAGAAGGTAAAACACAGAAAGTCTGCTGCACAATTTCTTCTCATTGACCTATCAAACATGTAAAGTTTTCTATGAAATTTTGTATGGAGTGTCGCCTAGAGATTCCGCACCTTCTCCAAGTTAAAGTTCTTCAAAAGGTTTAGTATAACTTGAGAAATCAACTTCACAAGTTACCTATGTCTGAATCTGCACTTCTGAGAAGTCGATTTAGACACCCCTAACTTCTTAACTTCAATTCTCTCAGTACAAAACCCGTTTAAGCAAATGCTTCTAGCCACGAGTAGATTACCTTCCAACTTAAAGATTAAGTGCTTGTTTGCACAAAACTTTAAACTATGGAGTGAGAACTGACCAAAAGATTAAGATCGAAATTTGCGCCTGTTTCAGAAAACTGTGAACACTCAACACATATGAATGTTCCTACTAACAATTCTCCTAGTCTGTTTGCAATTAGACTCTGAAACTCAGGTCACAGACTCATTAACTACCAACTTAGATATCCTCAAAAGGATTTCACAATTGATCAAACACAGACGGAGCAGACACGAAAAGATCGGGCGCAATATTTCTTCATTTACTCAGAAAGTTACAGTTGAGTGATGAGAGGAAACTCAACTAACTTTTCACATGTCTCATGACATCTATCTTCCTCATTCTTGACTTCTATCTATTCTCACATATACTCTCATATCACGCCTCGACATTTTCAAGGTATTTATAGATAAATTTGTACAAGTCTATGACTAATCAAAGATCTAAGTGACCTATGTACATATGTATACATTCCTCACATACTCTGAATGTGTCTTCCTTCCAAGCTTCAAGAATTGATCTCATCCTTCATTCTTTAGTCTTCAAACATTCAATTGGTGATTGATCTGCACCAACAATAGGATGTGTGCTAGCACAACTCATAGGTGAAGGAAACTTAGATTTGCCCGTAGCATTAGTAGACAGCTCACCGCAGCTGAACGAAACTATACCACAACTGAGCGAGAGGGCTTAGGCATGGTATATTCTGTGAAGAAGTTTAGACACTATTTATTGGCCAACAAGCTCAAATTTTTCACTGATCATCAAGCTTTGTTATATTTGGTCAATAAATCTTGCAATATTGGATGCTTAGTAAGATGGTTCCTCTTCCTAATGGAATATGACTTTGAAGTTGTTGTCAAAAAAGGTAGAACCCACCTTTGGGCAGATCACCTTTCTCACATCACTTGAGGAGAGTCACCTCAAGGAGTGTCTTATGAATTACCCAATGCTTATCTGTTCAATTTAGAAGTTTCTCCTAAATGGGCAAATAAGTTGGTACCAGTCCTAACCTTTAGCCCTGCAAATAAGAATGTGAAAACATCAAAAGAAGAAATTGTAAAATCACAAAAATATCACATATTTGCAAGAAGCATGTACAAACAAGATACTGAGGGTGTATTAGCTTGTTGTGTTGAGGACGATGAACATAGTAGTTGGTTGCAACAAGCTCATGAAGGATTGCTAGGAAATCATTATTCTAAACAGCCCACATTAAAAAATCTGAAACGTTTAGGAGTGTATTGGCCTAGCATGGACAAAGAAATACATGATTGGATTAAGAATTGTCCAATGTGTAGAGAGAGACCACAAGTGGAGCATGCCACTCTTTATCAAGTGTCATTAATTCCTGATTGGAGTGCTCCATCGGTAGAGTTTATGAGATCGAGCACCTTACCCAAAGAGGCTAGTCTAGCAAGAAGACGAAGCATGGAGCAAGAGGCTCAGGACTATGCTCTAGTTGGAGACAACTTATATCGAAGAGGCAAGGATGGTTATCTAAGATTGTGCGTTCATGAATCAGACTATTTGAAAGTCTTAGAAACTGCACACAATGGTGTTGTAGGTGGACACTTTGGTCCTGATCGAGTAATCAAGACCATTCTATTCTCAAGACTTTGGTGGCCCACTCTTGATATGGATGCTCATACCTATGTGAAGAAATGTGACACATGCCAACGTGCACAATATCCATTTAGAAAAGACAAGATGCCTTTGAGGCCAATGATGGGAGGACGTGCATTTTCGAAGTGGGGCATAGACTTCGTAGGCACTATCAACCCCCTAGCTAGAAACTCCCATGCAGAATACATTATTGTAACCACAGATTACCTTACCAAGTGGGTAGAAGTAAAAGCCACAAAAAAGAATGATGTTCAAACAATAGACAAGTTCTTATTTGAGAATGTGTTCACAAGATACAGACTACCAATAGAGTTAGTGAGCGATAGAGGCACACATTTCTTAAATGAAGTCATTGAAAATATTCTCCAAGAATTCTTGATGATACATAAGAAGTCTCCCCCCTATCATCCACAAGCTAATGGATAAGCTGAGAGCACAAACAAGATCCTATGTAATGTCTTGACCAAACTGGTAAATAATAAATGCTCTGATTGGGATAAACAGCTTCATCATGATGTTTGGGATTATCGAGTTGCCTACAAAACTGTACTCAACGACACCCCATTTCAGATGGTCTTCGGATAGAATGTTGTTCTACCATTGGACTTCCTCATCCCAGCCTTAAAAGTAGCACAAGAGCATGAGTGGAATGGACATGAATTGTCCTCTAGGATCTTTGATCTAGAACACTTAGGTGAGACAAGGCTACGCGCGGCGACAGGCATCTATGTTGCAAAGGAAAGACAAAAGGCATACTTTGATGCACACATCAAAGTTAAAGGATTGAAAGTGGGAGACCTAGTGCTGGTTTATACGCTAAAGCAACATGCCCGTAAGTTGGAAAAAAGAGGATACGGACCCATGATCATTAATAGAATTTCCATTAGCAGTGCAGTTCAGTTGGCCACTCTAGAAGGAGATATCTTGCCAAACTATATTAGTGGATGTAGAGTGAAGCTATACCATGAACCTCTTACAGAGGATATGCTTATGAGGCTCAACACTACTAAGAAGCGAAAAGAAGAGGAGTTAAGGGTGAGGGAAGAAGCACAGGCAGAGGCCAGAGAGCGTATTAGGCAAAATAAGTTAAGGTGACTAGGCTTAGATATCAACTCAAGAGCCCCAAAATATCACATAGATATGTGCCAAAAATCAGGCATAATTACTTCTCAAGTCATTGACCGACGTCCCTTTGTGACCATAGAGATAGGACAAGGAAAGGGTGCAAGGACTATGAAAGCATTGACGGACTCAGGTGCAGCAAGTAGTGGAGTTAGACTATCCTACTGCCAAGACTTGCAGTTGAACATCAATCCCATAGAAGCTTATCTCATAGGATTGGGAGGTGTGGAAACCCCTTGTTTGGGCGAGGTGGAACTTCCCATCTACCTTCAAGATGTTCCAATGAAAGTCAAAGTGCGAGTGGTCAAGATGAGAACCTTATGGAACCACTTGTCTTGGGACAAGATTGGATTTATGACTATGCCGTCAACCTAAACCTCAGAAGTCAACTTCTTCAAGTTTGGGTACATGAACAATGCATTACATTAGAATTAGAGAACGGCATGCTCACATATCATGGCACCACACACTCTCTTAGTTCCTGTAAGACTAATCTTCACGAGCAAGATGTTATATGTGTCAAAAGCTCTAGGATCCAGAAGGACTCAATCATGGAAGGAGAGTCACAAAGGCAAGCAAACCCTCCTTCTTTTTTGAGAAGTAAAGCATCCACAGTAGTTCACCCTCAAAAGCAAGCACAACAAGTCAAGACAACTGCTATAGCAAATAGAAAGGCACCCTTCAACAAGAAAGTAGTTCCGAGCATGAAGCAGATCTGGGTACGCAAAGGAGAGTAACCACCATCCTTGCCCCCACAAATCCCATCCACTCAAGCCAACCAGGCCAGAAGACGAAGGCAAAAGCTCAGACAAGCTCAAGCACAAGGTATCCGACAAGTTTGGGTGCCTAAGAAATTAGCTGTAGCTCAACAAGGGCAATCACATATGTGGGTACCTAAGAAGCTCTTACATCCACAACAACCTATGTTCTCCCACATGAGAAAAGTCGCAACAAAGAAGCCAAGGTGGGGCAAGGGTCAGAACCAAACACCAAGACTAAAACCAGATCAACTCACCTCTTCAACAAGGGTTAGAAGACCAGCCACAATGGTATGGGTATGGAGGCCAAAAGTACTAGTAGCCCCTTCAAAACCAAGGAACCAACCACGTGGGATACAAAAGTTAAGAAACCATCCAAAGATGAAGATGCCCGAAGTGATCTCTACAGGGCCAAATGCTGTTCTAAGATGGACCTCAATAAGGAGGATCACATCATTTCAAGATCCAATGGATACCTCCACCAAGGCCGGCGTCAACATCTACAAGTAACATCGAAAGCCTCGACGAGCGATAACCATGTGCTTTTTGCACAACCCTGTCGTTTGCACTGTTCAGGTCATGCACTTCCAAAGTATTATGCATTAATATAGGGCCCTATTACACGACCGTGCATAGACACATTTGAGAATTCCAGGCACAAGAGCACATTGACACATGTAAACCATTTTTTGATACTAACCTTTGTCTTCTTGTTTTGTGACATTGCTTTGCAAAAACCAAAAAAAAAAGAGAGAGAGAGAGAGAAAGAACTAGTTCCCAGGTTTGGCTCATGGAACATGAATGAGTCAAGCTTAGTTGAAAAAGGGAACCGTTGATTCTTGGGCATTTATCAATTTGGATAGAAGTGTGTCTTGGCTAGCAGATGATATTATTGATGCCTTATCTAGTAGATGTCAAGCACTTGGCATGAACATGGCATCCACAACTATGGTTTCCCCTTATCATGGTAGGAGGGAAGATCTTGAAGGTCCACAACTTGAGTGATGCTTAACTACTGTATGTATGAGAGCATCCAAGGAGATATCTCCAATGGAATATAAAGAAATTCAATTCTCAATATTTAGCAAAGGTTGCTTTGAAAAGAGGAGACTAGACCAGGCACTCAGGGACCATCAACACAGACATTCATTGACAATGTTCCATCCCAAAGGCCGAGTGTACAACACGAAAAGATGAACATCGATCGACCTTCTCCATGGTAAGTATCTTTACTTTGGAAACATCATAACCATGATAACTTAGGAAACCTCTTCGTCGGCATACCCTTGAGCACTTAGCTCAAGATCCCCAATTTTTGCACCATACTTCTTCCGATGCATTTTCCAAGTATGCATGCATAGGGCTACATTACAAGGCCGTGCACAAGGCACATCTTTTCTTCAACCCATGCACTAACACACTTACCCATCATCCACTATGGGTTATGAGTACTTGTCATGACTACTATGAACATCACCTTTGGAAGAGCTAGAGGACATCACGAGGGCAACATCAATACCTCGGAAGCAATTCGAAGCCGGTAGTTGCTCCAACTCAATCTTGACAACATCTTTTGAGAAGCTCACAATTTTCGATAGCTCCAAATGACACATTCTTGTTGGAATACAAGGAAGAAGCACATACAAAGGATATACATTACCTCTCAAAGCACTACATGGAACAACCCTGACACCAAGGGTGTGTGAGGGACGACAGACTCTAGAGGGGGGGTGTTGGAACCCAAGGTGAAGGACAAAGCAAATAAGTGCATCAAAGAAGTGGATACACAAGAAGAAGGAGCAACTAGGGAGCTCCAAGAAGTACATGTCAAATTTTCATAAGAATCCCTATAAAAATAATGATTTTCATCACTAAAAACCATTGTAAATACCATTTTCTATTTTTGTAACTCCATTTTTTTCAAGCCAAGGAGTCCTTGAGCTTGAGGAGTATTAGAAGTATCATCCTACCAATTTTCATAATTTTTAGACTCCATTTGAGCCCTCAAATAAGCCCTAGAACCTAATTTCTAACTAGGCCAGACACTAGGTCTGGACAAGGCCAAAACTAGTCAAAAAACTATAAAAGAGCTAGAGAGCTTATTTTTGAGGTTAGTTGGTTAGAGAATAGAGCTTTGTAAGAGAACTCTTTTGCAATCGAAGCTTTCCATTGTTCCTCTCTTTGATCTTACCTTGTGTGCATGTGTGTGTATGTGGCTGCATGTTTGTGTGCTCTCACTCACACACTTGTGCCTTCACTTGCTGGTGGTCTTCATATCGGTCCTCACGTCTCCACAGATTGACAAGTAAAGGAGGTGGTGCTTATGCTTGAGCTACACCTTTCTTGAGTTACATATACTCCATGTTGATTATATGAGACTTCCATGCCCAAGAAATATGACAAGTCTCCCAAGTCATTAATCTTGAATTCTTTCTCCATTTGCTTGTTGAGACTTTGTATGCTCTTCTCATCTGTACCTGTAAGGATTATATCATCAACATATATGCACATATAAATGAACCCATCATCTCTTGCTTTGAGAAGCAAGCTACTATCAGCTTTAGATACTTGGAAACCAAGTTTGTTGGGAGTGATGGTTGGATGCACTCAAGAAATGAGTTGATGCTGCAAAACCTGCTTCACACCTGCCCTCCTTTGGTTTCAGATATGCTTAGTAGACTCCTTGAGCTTTCAAATGGTACCAAGAAACTATATATGTACTTTGCAAATGGTTTGGGTAATGATCAAACCAAAACAGACAACTTGCTTTCTTCACAACTCCAAAAACTTACTATTTCTGTAATGATACCTGCTCAGTGTTATGCTCAGTGTGACCAGTACACTTAAAATTGGAACAATTCCTTTTTGGAGTATTAAAGTACCTTAGTAAGCTACCAATCACAAGTGGAATCACTCAAATTGATAAACCATACACTGAGAAATAAGTTTAGCAAAAAATATGATTACCCCCGACTTCTTAGGAACTCTGCAGACACAGACTAGTGTGCACTTCGAAGCGGATTTCTCCCAAATGGCTGAATGAAATCTTCTGAGATTTTGTATGCTTGTAGTTGACCTTGAGCTGGTTCCAATGAGCTATAGATCTCTTGATTTGGTTCAGTAGATCCAGAGATATGCCCTGTTGAAGTTGACAGACTTGAAGAAGATAACACAGAGAACCAGAAATGATAAATGTGTATATATCTATTGATTGATAAGATTGTACAAGCTCAATAGCATGACAAGCATAGCTAATTGAGGTGTGGTGGTGTAGGCTATGGTGTAGCACTAACACACACTCAGTTACAAGGACAATATGCCTCGGGGAGTGAGCTGAAGTGACTGAGCTAACTGCGACTTTTCAAATGTAGTTTTTATAGGAGTTGATGGTGATTTGAATTTCAAATTCAAACTTAGGCTCCCTAGAATCTCTCCTCTAAAAGTAGGGAGATATTCTCTCCACTAAACTATTCTCTTTTCCACGACTTAATCAGGTAGGTAAGTGATTACATGAGATGCCAAGTCATAAAAAAACTTTTACAAGGGGTAAAGAGGTAAGAACTTATAAGCATATGTTCATATGAACCTTGGTTCAAGTGAAGCCTTGATAAATCTTTGTCCATGCCAATCTTCCATGAGTCCAAGCCAATGTGTGAAGGCTTGATATGCACCAACAGCTCCCCCTCAAGCCAAACACTTTGGCTTAAGTCTTCTCTTTCATTCTTCAATTACTTCCTGCAATCCAATCATAGATTTGAATCTGCATAACTTGTTTCCATCCAATGCTTTTGTAAGTAAATCTGCACATTGCATATTAGTAGACACATATGTCAATTGAATCTCTTTGCTAAGTAATTTTTCTCTCACATAGTGGTAGTGAACCTCTATGTGTTTGGTTCTGGCATGATAAATTGGATTAGCTGCAAGGTGAAGAGAGCTTGTGTTGTCTCCAAAGATAATAGGTGGTCTTGTGTGTAGACCTAACTCTGTATATAGAAGCCTCAACCAGATAGCTTCTTGAGTGGCATTGGCAAGCCCTCTATACTCTGCTTCAGTGGATGACAATGCCACTGTAGGTTGCTTCTTGGCTGACCAAGAAATAGGCTTATCTCCTGCAAAACAAATATATCCTGAGGTGCTTCTCCTATCATCCTTGCATCCTGCCCAATCTGCATCTGAGTAAACTTTAATGTCAATATCTGATGTATAAGGAAAGTACAAACCATGACTTTGAGTTCCCTTCAGATACTTCAAGATCTTCTTTGCTGCTTCTAGGTGAGGTATCCTTGGTTTGTGCATGAATTGACTGAGCACACTAACTCCATATGCTATGTCAATTCTTGTCAAGGTAGCATAGTTCAAACTACCTACCATACTTTGGTATCCTGTAATATCTTTGATTTCTTCTCCTTCATGAGCACTTAGCTTTAGATTAACCTCCATTGGAGTAGTAGATACCTTAGCATCCTGCAAGCCAAACTTCTTGACCATATCCTGCACATACTTCTTTTGAGTGATGTAAATACCTGTGTATAGATCAATTCAAGACCTAGGAAATACTTTAATAATCCAAGATCACTGATCTTGAATTCTTTCATCATCTGTCCTTTGATATGTCTAATTCCCTGAACATCATTTCCTGTAATAATGATGTCATCAACATAGACACACAAATATATTACCTCTGTACTACTTCTCTTTATGAATAGAGAAGTGTCTGCTTTGCTCATCACAAATCCTTGGTCTAGGAGGTAAGTTGTCAATCTGTAATTCCATGCTCTAGGTGCCTGCTTTAAACCATACAGAGCCTTCTTCAATTTACAAACATAATGTACCTTTTTTGGATCTTCATAGCCAGGTGGTTGTGACATGTAGACTTCTTCAGATATCCATCCATTCAAGAAGGCATTCTTCACATCCAATTGGTACATATTCCAATTCTTGGATGCAGCTACACTCACCAAAATTCTGATAGTTGGCATCTTGGCCACAGGAGAAAATGTCTCCTCATAATCAATGCCTTGGGTTTGTGCAAAACCCTTGGCTACCAACCTAGCTTTGTACCTGTTTATTGTTCCATCTGAATTCTTCTTTAGTTTGTAGATCCATCTGGATCCTATCACCTTCATAGAGTCCTTCTTGGGTACCAAGTCCCAAGTATCACTTTCCTTGAGAGCTTCTATCTCTTCATCCATGGCTTCTCTCCATTCTAGTTTGGTAATTGCTTCTTCATAGGTACCTGGTTCTTCATTCAACAAGTCTTTTGCAAGATATACAGAATGTTTAGTTACAAGTGATGTGTCATACCCAAATCTGATAGGCTTCTTCTTTTCTCTCTGAGATCTCCTCATTGCTTGAGTTGAAGTTTCTGGTTTATCTTCTAATTTCTTCATCTTCATCTTTCCTTTGGACTTCCAAGCCTTGAACTCTTCAAGGTTTATTGTATCATCATCATCTGAGCTTGAATCTTCTTGCTGAGTTGGTTCTTCCTTAGTGAGCTTTGGGAAATCTTCTTCCATGTCATAGGGTAGACTCACTTTCCTGCATTCATTCTCATACCATGAGTCATTCTCATCAAATATGACATCTCTGCTTACCTTGAACCCTTTGTTTGTTGGGTTGTAGAATCTGTATCCCTTTTGGTTCAAATTATAACCAATGAAGATGCATTTTTCAGCTTTAGGGTCTAGCTTTCCCCTTACCTGTGAGGGAATATGCACATATGCTACACAACCAAAGATTTTGCAATGATCCAGAGAGGGTCTCTTACCATGCCAAGCTTCATATGGTGTCATGCCATCAAGTGATTTGGATGGCAACCTATTGATGAGGTAAGTGGCAGTGGACACACTCTCTGCCCAAAGATAATTTGGCAACTTTTTCTCATTGAGCATAGACCTAGCTGTTTCTACTATAAGTCTATTCCTTCTTTCTGCTACCCCATTTTGTTCAGGTGAGTACCTTGTAGTGATCTCCCTTTTGATGCCTCTTTCCTGCAAGAAATCTTCAAACTCATTGGAGAAGTATTCTCCTCCACCATCTGACCTTAGCCTCTTCAAACTTCTACCTGTTTGATTTTCAACAAGTGCAAGATACCTCTTGAAACAATTAAACACTTCATCCTTATGCTTCATAAAGTATAAAATGGTCCATCTGCTATAGTCATCAATGAAGGACACATAATACCTTGAGCCAGAAATGGAAGGGTCCTTGCTAGGTCCCCAAACATCTGTGTGTACCAAATCTAGGTAGTCTTCATGCATGAAACCTTTCCTTGAATATGGTAATCTGTGAGACTTACCAAATTGACATGATCCACACTTGTATATCATGTGTTGCTTGGACACATTAGGTATCCCAAGCACACATTGATCCCTGCACATTTGTTTTAGAGTTCTTTCTCCTATGTGCCCTAATCTCTTGTGCCATATTTCTAACTCTGAAAGTGTCTGATCCTTGTAATTATACAAAGCAATGTTTTTTGTATCTTCTAGCTCAAATGTAAATAATCTACCTGATTTCTCCCCTTTGGCTATCCTTCTGAATCCATGTTTTGGGTCCTCCACATATGCTCCATGTTGTGTGAATCTGACCTGCAAACCTTTCTCCACAATCTGACCAACACTCATTAGATTCTTGGTGATGGTTGGTACATAGAGTACCCTGCTTAATAGATTCTGGTTACCATCACATGTCTTCACATTTCCAATTTTGACAACAGAGTGTTTAGTGTCATCACCTGTTTGTACTTGATGCTTGCCCTTGGGCTCTTCCAAATCAGAAAGTAGTGCCACATTGCCAGCTACATGGTTAGAACATCCTGAATCAATATAAAATAAATGATCATCATTTGTACCTATCTTGGAGGTCATATTCATGATCAATAGGGAGTCATCTTGCTCCTCTGTGTAGTTGTTGTAGTCTCTTCTATTTCTGAATCCACCTTGGTAGTTACCATTGTGGTTGTTGTTGTAGTTGTTGTTGTATTGGTTGTTGTATCCATTGTAGCTTTGATGTTGGTTGAATCTGCCTCTCCCTTGAGAGTATCCACCTCTTGAGTAGCCTCTTCCTCTCTGATTTTTGTAGTTTTTGTAGCATTCATCTGTGGTATGATTGGATAGTCCACAAATGTTGCATGGTGATGAGTTGTAGGGTCTCCCCCTACCTGACTTACCTCCTCTGCCTCTTCCTCTAGATGACCTACCTCTCCCTGCATAATTAGCTTGAGAGGTAGAGCCTTCTTCATCCTGTTTCTTCCCTTTACCTTTATCCTTAACTTTCTTATCAGTATAGAGAGCAGAGGGATTGTTACCTTTTGATTGATCTCCAGCCTTTGTAAACTTTGGTTCATGTGTAAATAGTTGGCCCATGAATGTTGTGAGATCAGGGGTATGCATGTCCATATAGAGGTCCATTGCAGTGGTGAAACTTTCCCACTTATCATCTGCCTTGAGTCCATTTGTTACTTGCCTGACTATTTGTTCTTCTTCAATCTCCTCTCCAATGCTTGCTAATTGGTCTGCCACATCTTTGATCTTTGTCACATACTCTGAGACTGATTGCTTGGGCTGCTTCCTAAGGGTTGTGAACTCAATCCATAATTGATTCTTCCTAGCCCTTGTGTTGGAAGAAAAATAATTTGACAAGGTTTCCCAAGTCTCTTGGGAAGTCTTACAATTCCTTACATGAGGTAAAAGAAAGTCAGATATAGAGTTTAAGAGATAAGACCTTGCCAAAGCATCCTTTGCACACCATTGGTTGAGCCTTTCATGTTCATCCTTTGTAGGTAATCCTCTAGTCTTGAATGAGGGCAACTCCTCATCTCCTGATATGTATCCAAATAGACTTCTCCCTTGTAGATAGGTCTTCATTCTCAATGACCAAGCCTGATAATTGTTTCTGTCCAATTTATCAATGAAGGAAGGGAAACCATCACCCATGTTTACCTTCTTTGCTCTGATACCACTGTTGGGAGTGATGGTTGGATGCACTCAAGAAATGAGTTGATGCTGCAAAACCTGCTTCACACCTGCCCTCCTTTGGTTTCAGATATGCTTAGTAGACTCCTTGAGCTTTCAAATGGTACCAAGAAACTATATATGTACTTTGCAAATGGTTTGGGTAATGATCAAACCAAAACAGACAACTTGGTTTCTTCACAACTCCAAAAACTTACTATTTCTGTAATGATACCTGCTCAGTGTTATGCTCAGTGTGACCAGTACACTTAAAATTGGAACAATTCCTTTTTGGAGTATTAAAGTACCTTAGTAAGCTACCAATCACAAGTGGAATCACTCAAATTGATAAACCATACACTGAGAAATAAGTTTAGCAAAAAATATGATTACCCCCGACTTTTTAGGAACTCTGCAGACACAGACCAGTGTGCACTTCGAAGCGGATTTCTCCCAAATGGCTGAATGAAATCTTCTGAGATTTTGTATGCTTGTATTTGACCTTGAGCTGGTTCCAATGAGCTATAGATCTCTTGATTTGGTTCAGTAGATCCAGAGATATGCCCTGTTGAAGTTGACAGACTTGAAGAAGATAACACAGAGAACCAGAAATGATAAATGTGTATATATCTATTGATTGATAAGATTGTACAAGATCAATAGCATGACAAGCATAGCTAATTGAGGTGTGGTGGTGTAGGCTATGGTGTAGCACTAACACACACTCAGTTACAAGGACAATATGCCTCGGAGAGTGAGCTGAAGTGACTGAGCTAACCGCGACTTTTCAAATGTAGTTTTTATAGGAGTTGATGGTGATTTGAATTTCAAATTCAAACTTAGGCTCCCTAGAATCTCTCCTCTAAAAGTAGGGAGATATTCTCTCCACTAAACTATTCTCTTTTCCACGACTTAATCAGGTAGGTAAGTGATTACATGAGATGCCAAGTCATAAAAAAACTTTTACAAGGGGTAAAGAGGTAAGAACTTATAAGCATATGTTCATATGAACCTTGGTTCAAGTGAAGCCTTGATAAATCTTTGTCCATGCCAATCTTCCATGAGTCCAAGCCAATGTGTGAAGGCTTGATATGCACCAACAAAGTTCCTTCAAGAACTTCACAAGTCTATAATTACATGCCCTTGGGGCTTGCTTCAAACCATACAAAGCCCTCTTGAGCTTACATACATATTCTGAATACCTTTTATCTCTAAACCCTTGTGGTTGCTCCATGAAAACATCATCTGAAATATAACCATTAAGAAAATCATTCTTCACATCTAATTGACATAATCTCCAACCTTTACATGTAGCAATGGCTATGAGTGTCTTGATGGTTGTCATCTTTGCCACAAGACTATAGGTCTCATCATAATCTATACCATATGTCTACGCATATCCTTTCACAACAATTCTAGCTTTATATCTAGACACACTTCCATCTGCATACCTCTTTGTCTTGTAAACCCATTTGCATCCAATGATCTTCTGACTGTTTGGTTTAGGAACCAAATCCCATGTCTCATTTTTCATCAATGCATCATACTCTTCCTGCATAGTTTTTCCAATTTTCCTTACCTTTTCCTCTTCATATGTAGAAGGGTCTTCATCTTCTTTCACCATGTAAGCATAGTCTTTAGTAGTCAAAAAAGAAGTGTCATAGCTATACCTTGTAGGTTGCCATTTGTGCCTTGATGACCTTTTGAGTTCTCCACTTCTTGAAGTTTTTGGTTCATCACATTCTGGATCAAACCTTGGCACTTCTTCAACTTCAACTTGTACTTCAATGTTCTCTTCTTCATCAAATATCTGAATCTTTGATTTACCTTTCTTTTGATTCAAAATTTCTTCATCACCTGCATGATTATTGATTGTACCTGCATACCAAGTACTTTGCTCATCAAATGTAACATCCTTTGATACAAGGAATTCTTTTGTGGATGGACTCCACAATCTATAACCATTTCCTTATCATCATATCCAATGAACACATAATTTTCAGCTTTAGGTTCCACATGCCTCAACTGAGATGGCACATATGCAGAAGCCAAACATCCAAATAATTTGCAATGATCTAAGGTAGGTCTCTTACCCCACCAACTTCATATGGTGTCCTACCCTACAAAGCTTTACGTGGTAACCTATTAACCAAGTATGTAGTTGTATTTACACCCTCATCCCACAAATAATTTGGACAATTTTTCTCCTTCATCATTGATCTTGCAAACTCAACAAGAGTTCTATTTCTCCTTTCTACTACACCATTTTGTTGAGGAGAGTACCTGCAAGTAACTTCCCTTTTTATACATGGATTCCATAAGTAATCACTGAACGCATTAGAGAAATACTCTCCCCCTCCATCTTACCTTAGTCTCTTCAACTTTTGACTTGTCATTCTTTTTGCATACACATGATAATGTTTAAATGTATTGAATACCTCTGATTTATCTTTAGTCACATATATAGTGATCCACCTCGTAGCATCATCAACATAAATCACATAATATCTTGAACCATATATATTGAAATCCTTTGATGGTCCCCACACATCTATGTGTACCAACTCAAGTTTCTCTGTATGCATGAAACCATGCTTAGAATATGATTGCTTTTGAGCCTTACCTAATTGACATGCCTCACATTTGTATGTCATATGTTGACCTGCAACATTAGGCAATCCAAGCACTGAACCATTGTTAACCATATCCTTAATACCTCTTTCATTGAAATGTCCAAGCCTTTTATGCAAAGATCTAACTCAGAGATCTTATGTCCTCCATAAGTAAACAAGGCATGACCAACATTACCTTGAATCTTCAATGTGAAGAGTCTTCCTTCTTCATTCCCTGAAACAATTTGTTTATACCCATTGCTAGGGTCTTCCACAAAAACTCCATCATTAGTGAACCTTACTGCATAACATTTTTCAACAATTTGCCCTACACTTATCAGATTCTTTGGAATTGTAGGAACATACAAGACCTTACTTAGATAAGTACTTCCATCCTTGGCCTTCAATGATCCAATTGACTTCACATTGTTGTTGATGCGGGAAGAGCTTGAAAAACTAAGCTACAGAATTTGCCGCACCACAAGAACTAAGCTAAAGTGATGTTAGAACACCTCTATAATCATCAATAGCTTACCAACCTTTCTTAGACTGAAAACTTTATAAATGAGTGTAGTGAAATCCGAAAAAATGCACTTTTACAAAAAACTTTACTTTCCTTCGAGCTTCAATTCTGATATGACTTACTTCAATCTTTACAATTCTTTGTTTGCTTGTTGTTAGATATTCTTCTCGTCACTTAGATGTGTCAAAACTGTGTTTTGAACTCACCAGAATATAACCAAAACTTCACTGGACTGTCACCATAATCTTACCGTAATTGTACGGAAATGTTACCGGAATCAACTCCAATTATGTTTGTACTTACTTCAAATGTGTGTACATGAATTAAGGAAGTAATAACTCAACTTCCTTCAGTGAATGAACTCTATTTGAATTTTGAGAGAAAACTTCATCAGTTCTGGATGCCTTCATTGTCAGACACAGTACTGTGTGTACATGTCCCCTTCCACAAAACTCTTTTGGTCAGCTTGTAGTTGAGACTAGTAGCTTCAAGACGAGCTATCACTCATGAAAAACTTTATGCTATACTGCGAGATCTAACTTGTAAAAGTACCGTAAAATGTGTACTGAGAAAACTGTAACTATTAACTAACTTTCACAGTAGCATGAAATCACTTAGATTTCTTCACACAAGAAGAATGTGCTCAATCTTTCCACGTAAACATGTGTTTTCTATTAGAAAAGATGTGTACAAAATGGCTTGGCCTCACTTTGCTCATAGCCATGGAAAACTCTCCTATGCTGAGTAGTTCTTCCTTACCATCTTTCTCTCTCAGATTAACACCTGACAGTTCAGGTTCTATTATTCATCTCTACATATGTGCACTTTTTAAGCCTCTCTCTGGCTATCTCTAGCTCCTCTTTGAGCTTTCTACGGCTATTTTATTATAATCTTCTAACGCATTTATATACATATTTGTTCTGAGATTCAAAACTCGTAATTCTGGACGTTTCTGTAAACTATATTACAGTCGTGAATTTGTCCCTTCACTAAGGCTTGATTTTCTGACTGCATTGTTTTTGCCTCTCTTAGTCTTTCTTCTTCAATCACTAATTTGCATCCTCTGATCTTTCATACATTCTTCTTTTCTTTTATTCCTGCCATTTCTTTGAATCTGCTTGTCTTTACTCCATCAAAGCTCTTTGTCAAAATACCTGCAATTTGATCTTTTGTAGGAGTGTATACTATTTCAATGTCCTTCTCCATTACCTTTTCCTTCAACAAATGATATTGAATCTCTATGTGCTTTTTTCTTGCATGAAATACTGGATTTACTGCAAGTTACAACGAACTCATATTATCTCCATGTATGATAGGTATACCTTGATAAATCCTCAAGCTTTTGAACAAGGTCTGCATCCATATCACTTCTTTAGCTGCTTCCACAAGTCCTTTATACTCAGCTTCAGTTGATGATAAAGCCACTGTATGCTTCTTCTTTGAACACCAACTGACAAGCTTATCTCCTAGGTATATCATATACCCATGTGTTGACCTTCTGTCATCTTGACTTCCTGCCCAATCTGAGTCATTGTATGCTCTCAGATTTATATATGATGTAAAAGGATAATATAATCCTTCCTTTATAGTTCTTTTGATATATCTAAGAACTCTTTGTCTTGCAACCCAATGTTGATCTTTCGGACAATGCATAAAATGTGAGAGAACTCCTACTGCATAAGTAAGATCTGGTCTCGTTAACATAGCATAAATCAAGCTTCCCACTAAAGATTGATACTTCCTCATATCTTTAAACTCTGCACCATCATATTTGCTGAGTTTATGATTGACCTCAAGTGGTGTTGAGGCTTCTCTGCAATTCTCCATGTTAAATTTCTTCAATAAGTTGAGAAGATACCTTTCTTGTGAAACATATACACCATGATCAGTATATGTGACTTCCATTCCAAGAAAATATGATAACTTTCCTAGATCACTGATCTTGAGCTCCTTTTCAAGCAATCTTTTTACCTCCTTGATTCCTTCGTCTGAGGTACCTGTGATTATAATGTCATCTACATAAATACAAATGTAGATCATACCTTCATCTGTTCGCTTGATGAGTAGACTTGCATCTGCCTTCAAGCTTTGGTATCCAAGGTCATTGAGATACTTCACAAGTCTGTAATTCCAAGCTCTTGGAGCTTGCTTTAATCCATAGAGTGCTCTTCTTAATCTACAAACATGATTTGGGTAACTGGAACTTATAAACCCTTCAAGTTGTTCCATGTAGACTTCATCCTATATGTATCCATTTAGAAATGCATTCGTTATATCCAATTGACTTAGCTTCCATCCTTTTGATGCTACTATAGCAATCATTGTCCTTATGGTTGACATCTTTGCCACTGGACTGAATGTCTCATCATAATCTATGCCATGCATTTGAGCATAACCTTTTACTACCAGTCTAGCTTTGTATTTGGCTGTTATTCATCTGCAAGCTTCTTAACTTTGTATACCCATTTATTTCCAATCACTTTCTTACCATTTGGTTTTGGAACAAGTTCCCAAGTCTTGTTCTCCTCAAGTGCACTGAACTCCTCCTTCATTGCTTCTTCCCATTTTTCCTTACCTTTTGCTTCACTGTAATTCTGAGGTTCTTCATCTTCTTTTACTAAGTAAGCATAGTTTTTCTGAGTCAAATAAGAAGTATCATAGGAATACCTTTTTGGTTGTTTCCTTACTCTATTTGAACTTCTTGGTTCATATTCTTCATGTGTATCTAAATACACTTCTTCATCAAATCTTGGTCCATCTTCATTTCTCATAGTTGATTGGATCCTGGATGTACTTTCCTGCATAAAATCTTCATCTCCATTCACCTGCATATGTGATTTACCTTTTTCATTTCTTCTTACCTCCTCCTCAAATGTTTCATCATTATGCTCTTTATCTACAGACCAACTCTTTTCTTCATCAAATGTCATATCTCTGGAAACAATAAACTTTTGATTAGAGGACTCCATAGTCTATAACCCATCTGCTTTTCATCATATCCGATCAACACGTATTTTTTAGCTTTTGCTTCAAGCTTATGTCTAAGTTGTGATGGTACATAAGCATAAGCAACTGATCCAAACACTTTGCAATGATCAAGTGTTGATTTCTTACCCGACTAGGCTTCATAAGGGGTCATTCCATTTAAGGTTGCACATGGTAATCTGCTTACAAGATATGTGGCTGTATTTACAGCCTCAACCCAAAGATAATTTGGAAAATCTTCTCCTTTAACATTGCTCTGGCAAACTCAACTAGAATTTGGTTTCTCCTTTTTGCTACTCCATTTTGTTGCGGTGTATACCTGCAAGTTATTTCTCTTTTGATACCTGCATTCCACAGGTAATCATTGAAATCTCGAGAAAAATATTCTCCTCCTCCATCAGACCTTAGTCTTTTTAGTTTTTGTCCTATAAGTCTTTCAGTATATGCGTGAAAATGCTTGAAAGCTCCAAACACTTCTGACTTCTCTTTTAAAATATAAAGAGTTATCCATCTTGTTGCATCATCAATAAAAATAACGTAATACCTTGAGCCACTGATAGATCCTTCTTTTGTCGGCCCCCATACATCTGTATGTATGAGTTCTAGCAAACCATCGTGTTTGTAACCCTTCTTCTGAAATGGTAACCTGTGTGGTTTTCCCATTTGATAGGCTTCACATTTGTGAATCATATTTGGTAATCCTCTTACAGTTTGTTTCTCCACCATAGTTTTGCTTCCTTTTTCATTAAAATGTCCTAACCTCTTATGCCAAAGTTCCAACTCTGTAAACACTTCATCACCATGTGTGATCAAGGCTTGACCAACATTCCCTTGTACTTTAAGAGTAAAAAGTATACCTTCCTTTTTACCATAGACAATTTGATTGTATTCATTCTCTGGATCTTCAACAGATACTCCTTCATTTGTAAACTTGACTTGAAAACCTTTTTCTACTATCTGTCCCACACTGATTAGATTCTTTAGGATTGTTGGAACATACAAAACATTTGTTAGTAGGTCAGCTCCATTCTTACACTTTACCTTTCCAATTGACCTCACATTATTTTTTGTATTATCACCTGTTTGTATTGTATGATTTGAAATACCTCCTTCCAGTTCTGATAACAATTCTATATTTCCTGACAAATGATTTGAACAACCAAAGTCAATATAGAATACCTTGAGATCTTCATTCTCTAACACACTTATCAAATTCATCATCAACATTGTATGATTGTCATTCTGTGTATCATTTGCATAGTTGTAGTAGGTAGTGTTGTGAGATTGATTATGTCCCCAACTTCTTGCTCCACCTCTACCATATCCACCTCTTTGGCTTTGTCTCCCTCTTTGATATCTTCTACTTCTACCTCTGCTATTTTGATTTTGACTTGATCCTTGAGAATTATGCCAGCAATCATGAGCCAAGTGATTGCTTAATCCACAGATCCAACAAGTCTTCTTGTTGTTATTCTGATTACCTCTTCCTTTTGTACTACCTCTATTTTTACTTTTGACATTACCTCTTCCTCTTGCAAAATTTGCTTGATTAGTCATCTCTTCTTCATCCTTTTCTTTACCTTTATCACCTTTCTTCTTATTCTTTGCATACATAGCAGGACTATGTCCTTTATCTCCATCTGTCTTCAAATCTTGTTCAAATGTTAGCATTAATCCAAGCAACTGATTTAAATCTGGTACAAAATGATTTAATGAAAGTTCAATTGAGAGTACGAAAGGTTTCCACCTTTCATCTCCTTTTAGTCCTGCAAGAACTTGCGCTATTAACCTGTGGTCTTCAATATCCTCGTCAATAGATCCAAGACTGTCTACCAAGTCCTTCATCTTAGTGACATAATCACTAATGCTTTGAATTTGCTTTTTCTTGAACGTTGTAAACTCTGACCATAAGCTAGCCTTCCTAGCTTTGGTAGTATTTTAAAAATGATCTTCCAATGCACTCCATATGTCTTCCGCTTTTTCCAGACCTCTAATATGTGGTAGTAGATGATCTGTAATGGTATTGTAGATATAAGCTCTTGCCGTTGCATCTTTCTTCTGCCACAACTTCAAGGCTTCTAACTCTTCTTTCTTTGGTTGACTGTCCTCTCCAAAAGTAGGCTTCTTTTCTTCTCCCATCACATATATCATTAAGTCCTTACTCATAAGTAAGGCTTCCATTCGCATTACCCATGCAGGATAATTATCTCTATCCAATTTGTCAATAGAAATGTGATCTTCCATGATCTTCTTGTTTTTGTTGTTGTTGGTAAGTATAATGTTAAAAGATTTTACCTTTCATAAACCTTTACCCTTGAGAATGACTTCGAAATAATTTTCTGATGCCGTTTGTTGTTGATCACCTCAGCTTTCACCTTTCTTATGAAGAATTCTTCAAATTCTCTTGTATCTTTACTTCCGTTTACTCTTGAGGACCTTTCTGCTCTGATACCACTTGTTGACGCGGCTAGAGCTTGAAAAACTAAGCTGCGGAATTTTTTGCACCACAAGAACTAAGCCAAAGTGTTTTTAGAACACCTCTATAATCATCAATAGCTTAGAAACCTTTCTGAGACTGAAAACTTTATAACTGACTTTAGTGAAATCCAAAAAAATTCACTTTTACAAAATTTTGCTTTCCTTCAGGCTTCAGTTCTCATCCGACTTACTTCAATCTTTACAATTCTTTGTTTGCTTGTTGTTAAATATTCTTCTCGTCACTTAGATGTGTCAAAACTATGTTTTGAACTCACCAGAATATAACCGGAACTTCACTCGACTGTCACTGTAATCTTACCATAATTGTACCGGAATGTTACCAGAATGAACTCCAATTATGTTTGTAGTTACTTCAAATGTGTGTACATGAAGTAAGGAAGTAATACCTGAACTTCCTTCAGTGAATGAACTCTATCTAAAGTTTGAGAGAAAACCTCATCAGTTCTGGATGCCTTCAGTGTCAGACACAGTATTGTGTGTACATGTCCCCTTCCACAAAACTCTTTTGGTCAGCTTGTAGTTGAGACAAGTAACTTCAAGATGAGCTATCACTCATGAAAAACTTTACGCTATACTGCGAGATCTAACTTGTAAAAGTAGCGTAAAATGTGTACTGAGAAAACTGTAACTGTTAACTAACTTTCACAGAAGCATGAAATCACTTAGATTTCTTCACACAAGAAGAATGCGCTCGATCTTTCCACATAAACATGTGTTTTCTATTAGAGAAGATGTGTACAAAATGGCCTAGCCTCACTTTGCTCATAGCCATGGAAAACTCTCCTCTGCTGAGTAGTTCTTCCTTACCATCTTTCTCTCTCAGATGAACACCCGACAGTTGAGGTTCTATTATTCATCTCTACATATGCACACTTTCTAAGCCTCTCTCTCTCTGGCTATCTCTAGCTCCTCTTCAAGGTTTCTACGGCTATTATATTATGATCTTCTAACTCATTTATATACATATTTGTTCTGAGATTCAAAACTCGTAATTCTAAAAGTTTCTATAAACTATATTACAATCGAGAATTTGTCCCTTCACTAAGGCTTGATTTTTTTACTGCATTGTTTTTGCCTCTCTTAGACTTTCTTCATCCTTCATATGTCTTCATGCCTTTTATGCAAACAAATAGATAGATGGCTGGATGGATGGATGGATGGATGGCTGGATAGATGGATGGATAGATGGATAGATAGATAGATAGATAGATAGATAGATAGATAGATAGATAGATAGATAGATAGATAGATAGATAGATAGATAGATAGATAGATAGATAGATAGATAGATAGATAGATAGATAGATAGATAGATAGATAGATAGATAGATAGATAGATAGATAGATAGATAGATAGATAGAAATATAGATAGATAGATAGACAGACATATAGATAGATAGATAGATAGATAGATAGATAGATAGATAGATAGATAGATAGATAGATAGATAGATAGATAGATAGATAGATAGATAGATAGATAGATAGATAGATAATTAGTCTGTCTGTCTGTTTGTTAATGTATCTGTTTGTTTGTCTATTTGTATGTCTCTATGTTTGTCTGTCTCTCTGACTATATCTCTCTATGTATGTTCACCTATCTATCTATCTTTCTATGTATATATGTATCTATGTATCTATATATCTGTTGGTCTATGTATTTATGTGTTTACCTATACTTCTAGTTTCATCCACTAAAAGATCTTGGAGAAACAATATTTGCGCTAAGGGAAATAAGCAAAAGAGTGAAGGTATGTCATTTCAGTGACTAGAAATTTCTGAAGAAAGCAAAGTTCTTAGTTTAAGCAATCATTTCTCAAAGTTTGGAGAAGCATTGAGTTAATGGTGACCATAGAGGTGTTCTAGTGTCACATTAATTCCTTTCTTGTGATGTTTCACACATCAATAATAGATAGGTAGATAGATAGTGGATCTCTAGAACTCAAGTTATGGCCTTCACAAGATCACCTTGTATGAGTTGTCAAAACTAGAAATTTTGCTTCTTTTAGTAAAAGTGAGTGTCTAAAAATGAAAATTTTTTATGCCTAGCATCGACTTGCCACCAAAAGTGAATGGCAGGCATTGACTTGGTGCTTTTTTAGCCACTTTTCATCTCCTGAAATAGGCACGTAAACCACAGGTATGACCAAGACCACTTTTATGTGGGAAGTCGATGCCACGCATTGATTTTATGCTGAAACTAGATGTCAAGCATCAACTTGCTCCAGAAAGCTCATGTTTCAAGAAGATTCAACAATTAAAAACCCAAAAAATGAAAATAATGACTTATCAGCACAAACTCGATGCCAGGCATCGAGTTGCTTGGAAAACTTGAACTTTTGAACTCATCACACAGTAGGCAAACATGAAGATGGAGGAGAGAGTCTCATACATAGAACTTTAATAATTTCTTCTCATAGCTATGAAGAACTCAAAAGCTTACATGTGCTTTCTCACTCAGAGAAGCCCGACTATACTCAGTCATGCAAAATCAACTCCTACTAACATTCTCTCTCTCTCATTGGGTGAGTTGATACAAACTAGCTTATATAGTTTTTCTCAATCTCGTGACTTTTAAAAAACTTCTAAAACTAAATTGAACTAACTTTACAAATATAATACACTTGTGAATTTGTCCCTTCACATAGGCATGTGGTTTTCTAAAGATTTGACCTTCAAATATATGTCCAATTAGTGATTGTTTCTCCAACAACTCCCCCTCAATCACTAATTGACATTCTCCGTTTCTTCATATCATCTTCTTTCCTTTTACTCCTGCCATGCTTTTGAATCTACTTGTCTTCACACCATCCAAGCTCTTTGTCATTATGTCTGCTATCTGATCTTTTGTAGAAATGCGTTCCACTTCAATTTCTTTCTCCATTACGTTTTCTCTGAGGAAATGATAATGTATCTCTATATGTTTTGTTCTTGCATGAAATACTGGATTTGCTACAAGATAAAGTTAACTCATATTATCTCCATGTATTGTAGGTATACCTTGATCAATTCCCAAGCTTTTGAACAATGTCTACATCCATATGACCTCCTTAGCTGCTTCCACAAGTCCTTTGTACTCAACTTCAGTTGATGATAATGCTACTATATGTTATTTCTTTGAACACCGACTTACAAGCTTATCACCAATATATATCATGTAACCATGAGTTGATCTTCTGTCATCTTGATTACCTTCCCAGTCTGAATCACTATATCCTCTCAACTTCAAATCTAAAGTAAAATCCTTCCTTTATAGTTCCTTTGATATATCTAAGAACTCTTTGACCTGAAATCCAATGTGGGTCCTTGGAAAATGCATGAATTGTGATAGAACTCCCACTGCATAACTAAGATCAGGTCTTGTTAGTGTAGCATAAATCAAACTACCCACAAGAGATTGATACTTCCTCATATCTTTATATTCTGCACAATCATATTTACTGAGTATGTGATTAACTTCAAGTGGAGTTGAAGCTTCTCTGCAATTTTCCATACCAACCTTCTTCAATAGGTTCAGAAGATACCTTTCTGGTGATACATATATGTCATGATCTGTATAAGTAACTTCCATTCCAAGAAAGTATGATAAGTTTCCTAGGTCACTGATATTGAACTCTTTCTCAAGTAATCTTTTCACCTCCTTGATTCCTTCATCTGAAGTACCTGTGATTATAATGTCATCTACATAAATACAAATGTAGATTAATTGTACCTTGCTCTGTTCTTTTGATGAGTAGACTTGGATCTGCTTTTGAACTTTGATATTCAAGATCATTGAGATACTTCACCAATCTATAGTTCCATGCTCTTGGAGCTTGCTTCAATCCATGGAGTGCTCTTCTCAACCTACAAACAAAATTTGGATACTTGAAATCTATAAACCCTTGAGGTTGTTCCATGTATACCTCATCTGATATGTATCCATTCAAGAATGCATTCTTTATATCCAATTGACTTAGGATCCATCCTTTTGAAGTTGCAATAGCAATGATTGTCCTTATAGTTGACGTCTTAGCTACAGGACTCAATGTCTCATCATAATCTATGCCATAGGTTTGGGCATAGCCTTTCACCACCAGTCTAGCTTTGTATCTAGATATACTTCCATCTGCAAGCATCTTCACTTTATAAACCCATTTATTTCCAATTACTTTCTTACCATTTGGTTTAGGAACAAGTTCCCATGTCTTCTTCTCCTCTAGTGCATTGAACTCTTCCTTCATTGCTTCTTCCCATTGTTTTTTACCTTTTGCTTCATCATAGTTCTGAGGTTCTTCATCATCTTTGACCATATATGCATAATTCTTCTGAGTTATGTAAGAAATATCATAAGAATACCTTTCTGGTTGACTTCTTGTCCTACTTGACCTCCTTGGTTCACATTCTTCATATGTGTCTGGATACAACTCTCCATCAAATATAGGAGCTTCTTCATTTCTTCTTGCTAATCCACTTCTAGATGTCTTTGCTTCCATATAGCCTTCATCATCATTTACCTGCACAATTGATTTTCATTTCTCACATCTTCTTACCTCTTCTTCAAATTCTTCAGCTGTATGACTTTGATCTACATACCAACTTTTTTGTTCATCAAATATAACATATCTAGAAACAAGAAATTGTTTGGTTAGAGGATTCCACAACCTGTAACCCATCTCCTTTTCATCATAACCAATGAACACATATTTTTCTGCATTTGGTTCAAGTTTATGTCTAAGTTGTGATGGCACATAAGCATATGCAATTGATCCAAACACTTTACAATGATCTAGTGTTGGTTTCTTACTCCACCAAGCTTCATATGGAGTCATTCCATTTAGAGTTGTACATGGTAATCTATTCACAAGATATGTAGCTATATTTATAGCCTCAGCCCAAAGATAATTTGGACAATTCTTCTCCTTCAACATAGCTCTAGAAAACTCAACCAAAGTCCTATTTCTTCTTTCTACTACACCATTTTGTTGTGGTGTATTCCTGCAAGTTATTTCTCTCTTCATACCTGCATTCCAAAGATAATCATTGAGCTCTTGGGAGAAGTATTATCCCCCTCCATCAGACCTCAATCTTTTAAGCTTTTGACTGTATGAATAAGCTCTAGTACTCTATCATGTTTGAATCCTTTCTTCTGAAATGGTAACCTATGTGCTTTTCCGATCTGACATGCTTCACATTTATAAACCATATGTTGACTCTGCACATTGTAATCCTAGAACAAACTGATTTGCAACCATAGCTTTAATTCCTCTTTCATTGAAATGC
>CM035413.1:83843827-83873827 GCA_020310875.1 Ceratopteris richardii
CAAGCTACCACCCAAACTTTGATAGAGCTTCATGTCTCTGAATTCTTCTCCTCCAAATCTAGACAATTTATGGTTCACTTCCAATGGTGTAGGTGCAACCCTACAATCTTCCATTTTAAATTTGGTTAGCAAATTTTTAAAATACCTTTCTTGGGTCACATATACTCCATGTTGAGTATAAGAAATCTCCATTCCCAAGAAGAAGGATAAGTTCCCCAAATCACTGATTTTGAACTCTTTCTCCATCTGCTTCTTGATCATTTGTATTCCTTTATCATCTGTACCTGTAAGTATTATGTCATCAACATAAATACAAACATAAATGAATCCATCTTCACTTGCTTTGACTAGCAAGCTACTATTTGCCTTTGATGCTTGAAATCCAAGATCCTTCAAGAACTTTACAAGCCTATAATTCCATGCCCTTGGGGCCTGCTTTAATCCATACAAAGCTCTCTTGAGCTTACACACATAATTTGGATTCACTTGATCTTTGAATACATCTGGTTGCTCCATGTAAAATTCATCTGAAATGTAACCATTCAAAAAAAGCATTTTTAACATCTAATTGAGATAACTTTCAACCTTTGCAAGCAGCAATTGCTATGAGAGTTCTGATGGTTGTCATTTTTGCCACAGTGTTGGTGCATGTCAATCATCAATTGAAGGATTATGAAGAAATGAAGTCAAGAGATTAAGAAGATAACAAATTCAGAAGTTTGAAGGAAGGACATACCCAGAAATTCAAAGCTATGTACACATATGTACATTAGTTCAGATATAGCTGACTCACACTTATGATTAGTCATAAGTTTGTATATATTTGCCTATAAATAGTTTGAAAGAGTCGGGACATGTAGAGGAGAGACATAGAGAAGAAAGTTGAGATGAGTTAGGAGATGTACATTGTACAAAACATCCATCAGATGTATGAAGGAAATAGATAAGTGAAAAGTTCAGAAATGGCGCGTCGATCTTCTCTGTCATTCTCCTTCTGTGTTTAATCTTTTGAGAAATCCTTTTGCACGTATCTAAGTCAATAGCTAATCTATCTATGACTAAGATTTGAGAGGCTAATTGCAATCAGGCTGAGAGAATTTAGTTTAGGAACATTCATATGTGAAGATGTTCTGAGAGTCAAAAAATTGGCGCAGATTTCATGTTCAGAGAAATGAACATTGCTCAGTGCACAGTGTAAAGTTTTACACAAGTGAGAGCTCAAAATCTAAGTTGGAAGGTAAGCCATCTATGGCTAAAAGATCTTGATCAAACGGGTTCGACATTGGGAGAACTATAGCTAAGAAGTTGCAGGTGTCAAAGTCACCATTGCAGAAAGGTGTTTCAGACATAGGTAAAGTGTTTCACATATTTCTCAATGTGTACTCAATCATTTTGAGAAATTTAACTTGGAATAGTTGCGCAATCTCAAGGCGAAGTATTGTGCAAAGTTTTATTAAAAACTTTACAGGATTGATTAGTCAATGAGTGATTAATCTGCAGTAGACTTTCCAGAAATTTCAGTTTTCAACAGTTAGCCAAAATTCTGATAATTTGGTGATTGTTTTCTAAAATTAAGTGGAGTCTGAAGTTGTTCTTGATATAGAGGAGTTCTAAGTTCAAGTACAACTTGTTCTTTTGGAGATTAACACTCTCCATCACACAGGACTATAGGTCTCATCATAGTCCACTCCATATGTCTGTGCATACCCTTTCACAACAAGTCTGGCTTTGTACCTAGACACACTTCCATCTGCAAATCTTTTTGTTTTGTACACCCACTTACATCCAATAATTTTTTGGCTATTAGGTTTAGGAACCAAATCCCAAGTCTGATTCTCTATCAATGCATCATACTCCTCTTGCATGGCTTCTTCCCAATTTCTCTTGCCTTTGGCTTCATCATATGTAGATGGATCTTCATCTGCTTTTACCAAATAAGCATAATCTTTAGTAGTCAAGAATGAGGTGTCATAGCTATACCTTGTAGGTTGCCATTTGTGCCTAGATGACCTCCTAACTTCTGCACTTTTTGAAGTCTCTAGTTCATCACATTCTGGATCAAACCTTGGCCTCTCTTCAACTTCAACTTGTACTTCATTATTCTCACTTTCATCAAGTAATTGAATCTTTGCTTTACCTTTCCTTTGATCCACTACTTCTTCAACATTTGTATGTACATTATATTTACCTGCATACCAAGTACCTTGCTCATCAAATGTAACATCCTTGGATACAAGGAATTGCTTTGTGGATGGACTCCACAACCTGTATCCCATTTGCTTATCATCATAACCAATGAATACATACTTTTCTGCCTTAGGCTCCAACTTATGCCTCAATTGAGATGGCACATATGCATATGCCAAACATCCAAATATTCTGCAATGATCCAAGGTAGGTTTCTTACCCCACCAAGCTTCATATGGTGTCATACCTTGCAAAGCTTTACAAGGCAATCTATTGACCAAATAAGTAGCTGTATTTACAGCCTCTGCCCACAAATAATTTGGGCAATTCTTCTCTTTCATCATGGACCTTGCAAACTCAACAAGAGTCCTATTTCTTCTTTCTACTACCCCATTTTGTTGAGGAGAGTACCTACAAGTAACTTCTCTCTTTATACCTGCATTCCACAAGTAATCATTGAATTCATTTGAAAAATACTCTCCCCCTCCATCTGACCTTAGTCTCTTCAATTTTTGACCTGTAATCCTTTCTGCATATGCATGATAGTGTTTAAATGTATTAAACACTTCTGATTTTTCTTTAATCACATAAATTGTGATCCATCTGGTAGCATCATCAACATATATGACATAATCTCTTGAACCATTTATACTAAAGTCCTTCGAAGGACCCCACACATCTGTATGCACCAACTCAAGTCTTTCTGAATACATAAACCCATGCTTGGAATAGGATTGCTTATGAGCCTTACCTAATTGACATGCCTCACATCTATATGTCATGTGTTGACCTGCAATGTTAGGCAATCCAAGCACTGAATCATTATTAATCATGTCTTTGATACCTCTTTCATTGAAGTGTCCAAGTCTTTTGTGCCAAAGATCCAATTCTGACACCTTCTGCTCTCCATATGTGAACATAGCATGTCCAACATTTCCTTGTACCTTCAATGTGAAAAGCCTCCCTTCCTTCTTTCCTGTAACAACCTGTTTATACCCTTGACTAGGGTCTTCAACATAGACTCCATCATTGGTGAATCTTACCTCATATCCTTTTTCCACAATTTGACCTACACTGATCAAATTCTTTGGAATTGTGGGAACATAAAGAACCTTACTCAGAAGAGTGCTCCCATCTTTAGCCTTGACTGAACCAATTGACTTTACCTTATGCTTTGTATTATCACCTGTCTGAACTGTATGGTTAATTGCATTATGATCTAGATCAGTCATCAAAGCAATATTTCCACTTAAATGATTACTACATCCTGAATCAATATAGAACACTCTCATGTCCTCATGTGAGGTTTCATATGTTGCATTCATAATGAGAGTCGAATCCTCCTTCTGATCTGATGCATAGTTGTAGTAGGTGTTATTATAGGATTGATTTTGGAAGCTTCTTCCTCCACCTCTTCCAAAAGAATTCCTACCACCTCTACCTCGGAAGTTTCCTCTCTGAAATCTACCACCTCTTGCTCTTTGATTAAAGTTCTGATAATTACCATTGTTCTGATTATTGTGCCAACAATCATGAGATAGATGATTGGTCTTACCACATATCCAACAAGCTCTTGCATTATCTTTGTTGTTTCTGCCTCTTCCTCTACTTCTGCCATTTCCTTTTCCTCTTATGAAATTTGCTTGGTTTGAAATACCTTCTTCTTCACCTGATTGTTGCTTTCCTTTGTTAGCTTTCTTCTTGTCTTTAGAATACATTGCATGACCTGCACTCTTATCAACATCTCCTTTGATATCATTCTCAAAAGTTAGCATATGACCTAACAATTGATTCAAATCAGGAGTAAAATGATCTAATGAAAGTTCTGTAGATAAGATAAAAGGCTTCCACTTCTCATCTCCTCTTAGCCCTGTGAGAATTTGTCTTACCAATTTATCTTCTTCAATATCTTCATCCACTGCACCTAGAGAATCTGCAATGTCCTTCATCTTTGTCACATAATCAGAAATTGATTGTGAGGCCTTCTTCTTGAACGTAGTAAATTCTGCCCATAGTGAAGCTTTCCTTGATTTGGTTGTGTTTTGGAAATGCTCTTCCAAAGCATTCCAAATGTCACTTGCACTTTCAAGTCCTCTAATGTGAGGAAACATAGTCATTGACTGCCATGTAGATTATGCTCCTTGCTTGAGCATCCTTCTTCATCCAATTCTTTAGATCTGACAATTCTTCCCTAGTTGCAACACTAGGATCTCTGAACTGAGGCTTCTCTTCTTCACCTGTAATATATGCTATCAAATCTTTGCTCATCAGATGAGCTTCCATTCTCATAGACCAAGCTGGATAGTTCTCTCTATCCAACTTTTCAATTTGGAGACTATCTCCCATCCTTGCTTCACCTGTAGTCTCAAAACTTTAGACTTTACAAGGAATAAATGTACCTTAACTTTGAGTGTTGCTTCTTCTGATCCTTTTGATAATCTTTGTGTGTCTCCCTTCAATCTTTCTTCAACACTTTATCCTTCTGAACCTTCGAAATGTAGAACTTGTATGTCTGCAGCAGTCGGAGTCTCCCTTTCCTTAATTTTGACACAACCTGCTCTGATACCACTGATGGAGAGTGTTAATCTCCAAAAGAACAAGCTATCCTTGGTATTAGACCACCTCTAGACCAAGAATAACTTTAGACTCCACATAATTTTGGAAATCCACTAACACATTACCAAGAAATTGACTAATTGTGAAGAAATCACTTCTCTGAAAAGTCTGCTGCAGATTAATCACTCATTGACTAATCAATCTTGTAAAGTTTTAAATAAAACTTTGCACAATGCTTCACCTTAAGGTTGCGCATCTTCTCCAACTTAAATATCTGCAAATGATTCAGTATACTCTGAGAAATCATACAAACAATTTACCTATGTGTAAAACACCTTCTCTGCAGTAGCGACTTTGATACCTGTAACTTCTTAGCTATAGTTCTCCCAATGTCGAACCCGTTTGATCAAGATCTTTTAGCCATAGATGGCTTACCTTCAACTTAGATTTTGAGCCCTTACTTGTGTAAAACTTTACACCATGCACTGAGCAATGTTCATTTCTCTGAACATGAAATCTGCGCCAGTTTTGTCGACTGTCAGAACATCATCACATATGAATGTTCCTATGCAAAATTCTCTTAACCTGATGACAATTAGACTCTCAAATTCTAGCCATAGATTGATTAACTATGGACTTAGATATGTTTAGAAGGATTTCTCAAAAGATTAACTACAGAAGTAGCAGACAGCAAAACATCGGGCGCAAGATTTTCTTGATTTCTCAGAAAAGTTACAACTACATTGAAGATATAACTTCAACTAACTTTCATGTGTCCAATCACACTTTCTACTACTGATTTCTCTCTTCCTATTCTCTCTTCTTCTATGCCCCAACTTTTCAAAACATTTATAGGCAAATATGTACAAGCTTATGACTAATCAAAAGTATGAGTCAGCTATATCTGAACTAATGTACATATGTGTACATAACTTTGGATTTCTGAGTATGTCCTTCCTTCAAATTTCTGAATTTGTTCTCTTCTTGATTTCTTGACTTCATTTCTTCATAAACCTTCAATTGATGATTCACATGTACCAACATCTATCTATCTATTTGTATGTCTATCTATCTATCTATCTATCTATCTATCTATCTATCTATCTATCTATCTATCTATCTACCTATCTATCTATCTGTCTATCTATCTATCTATCTATCTATCTATCTATCTATCTATCTATCTATCTATCTATCTATCTATCTATTTATCTATCTATCTATCTATCTACCTATCTATCTATCTATCTATCTATCTATCTATCAATGTATCTATCTATATATCTATCTATCTATCTATATATCTATCTGTCACGCATCAAAGGAAAAGAGAACATCTCTGTTTTCCCTCTTGGAGTTTTCACATTATGCAGGTACTAATGGTTCAGTTGAAGTGGGTAACTATTTTTTCCATCAAGGAAGCAGAGCTGACATTAAGATAGACTACAATGATGATGATAGAAAGAGAATCTACAAGTAAATAAGCGATGTGTCTCCATTCTATGAAGAAGATACATATATATATAAAAGATCCATCGACTATGAGCATTAATGATGGCCAAGAAAGGTCGTAATTATAAGCTAAAAGTCTAGAGCAGAATAGATGCAACCAAGCCAAGTTTAGGTAAATTTTCTTTTACCATCTTGTGCTATCACACATTTATATTTATATACTACAATAGCAACATTACTCCAAGATACGATAAGAAATATGCCAAACTAAAAGTTGTTATGGAAACGCCAAAAAATCACTATGAGAAGATTACCATAGTACTCTCTAGGGCATGCTACTTGTGGTTACAACGCTCCTACAACCTTCTAGCTTTCCACCATGATGTACTTTGATGGAACCTTTTATAACCCCTTGAGAAGCTTTGATTACTTGATCACCATCTTGTCCTTCAATTGTAGTTTCGATTGGAGGTGCTTACACTTCAATTTTCATCTAAGATAGATAGATAGATACATGGATAGATAGATAGATAGATAGATAGATAGATAGATAGATAGATAGATAGATAGATAGATAGATAGATAGATAGATAGATAGATAGATAGATAGATAGATAGATAGATATGTTGGGTCTTCACTCAATAATTAGACATAAAGACATGAAGGCACGTGAAGGAAGAAGAAAGACAAAGAGAAGTAAAAGCAAAACACTCAGAAAATCGAGCCTAAGTGAAGGGACAAATTCATGCTTGTAATATAGTGCAAAATTAGAGTTTAATCTTGACATAGAACTTCTAAAATTACGAGTTTGAGTCTAGGAGTATGTAGAACATATGTATAAGTCAATTTTAGTTGAGAAACAATAAGAAGAACTTGATTTGTAAGTTTTGAGAGAGAAGAGAAAAAGTCGGGTTTTTTTGAGAGAGATGTTGAGGAAGAACTACTCAGAGTAAGAGAGTTTTCCATGGCTATGAGCAGAATGAAGCCAAGCCATTTTGTACACATCTTCTATAATAGATAACACACGTTTGTGTAGAAGGATTTGATCTAATTCCTCTTGTGTAGAGAATTCTAAGCGATTTCATATTAGTAAGAAAGTTAGTTGACAATTATGAATTTTTTGGCGCATTTTTCCCTCATCTTCTAAAGGTCAGATCTCATAGTACAGTGTAAATTTTTTCACGAATCATAGCTTAGTTTGAAGCTACTATCTTCAGCTACAATTGATCAAAAGATCTTTGCAAAAAGGGAAGTGTACATAGAGAAATGAGTCTAATAGTGAAGGTATTTCAAATCAATGAAGTCATTTTTCAGATTTCAGTCATAGTTCAAATGTTGAAGTGAATTAAAAATATTATGAAGTTATTACTTGAAATTTTTTCTTGGAATGTGTTGCTTAACATTACCAAGAAACTGTATTAGCAAATGATCAAAAGAATTTACAAGAATCAAGCTAATACAGATCAGATTTGAAGGTAGAAGAAATGGTGTAGATTTCTGAAAAGTCAATTTTTGGATTTCACTAAGTTTAGTGATAAAGGTTTCAAATTTAGAGTGTTGCTAAGCTAATGATGGTTATGGAGGAATTCTAATATCACTTTATCTTAAATCTTGTGGTGTTCAATACACCAACAAGTGGTATCAGAGCAGAAAGAACCTCAAGAGTGAAAGGAGGTGCAGATACAAGAGGAGTTGAAGAGTTCTTCATTGAAAAGGTGAGAGCTGAGGTGTTCAACAACAAAAGACAACAGAGGAGCACTTCGAAGTTACTATCAAGGGTAAAGATCTACAAAAGGTACCAAATTTTAAACTTATTGTTGGAAGGAGTGATTTTGAAGGAGCATTTTTGATGAAAAAATTAGTAAAAAGTCAAAAAAAAATTGTAAAATATTTATGCAATGATTGTAAAAATAAGGAAGAGTCTTCCTTATGTGGTTGAGGATCTTATGTAATTTTTGTAGAATTTTTAGAAACTCTTAGATAGCATTTTTTTAGAAAATTAGAGAAAAAGACCTAATTTCAAGTGTGAAAAGGGACACTTGAAAATGTATATAAGTCAATTTTCTCTATTTTGGAGAGGTTGGTTAGCCATTTGCTCAAGCTATCAATAGAGAAGAAAGAGTTTCTGCAAAATCGTGTTTTCTCTTATTGTGTGTATTTCTTTTGATGTGTGAGCTTGTCTCTTGTCTAAGCATGGAGATTTGTGAGTCTTAATTGTGTATTACTGAGTAAGTTGTATGAAGGGAGGGACCTATTGCTGTAAATGAGTGGAAAGGACTGCAGAAAGTTTCAAAATTGTGAAAATCGTCTGTTGGTACAGAATCGCGATTGTCTCGTCTTGGTGATACAGGTGATATTTTTCAGTTTTGAGTTCATATTTGTATTCTGCTAATGAAATGGCATGGTTTTGACATAAAGAACATAGGAAATGATGGAGATTTGCCTTAGTTATGGTAATCTCAAGATTTTCTCTTCATCTTCAATTTCTCTCAGCAATCCAGCCATCAATCTCTTATTTCCTTGACTCTGTTATCTTGAAGGGGCTGTGGTCTTGTGGATATTCCTAGGATTGACAAAATAAAGATGATTTGTTGATTCTTTGTTACTTCATGATTGGAGAGGACAACTTGGAGTCCAAAACAAAACATTTTTTGGCGCCGTTGCCGGGGATCATTCCAAGAACTTCTTTGAAGTTGGACCTTTGCCGGATCTTCAGTTGATGATGGAAAACAAGGTAAAGCTCATCAATAAGGAAAAGTGCACATGAATAGGTAGATATCATTGTTTGTCTTTAGGGAAGAAGAAAGCAATGGATGTCTTGTAGAAGTGAAAGTGCTGAAATTTTTGTAGATTGATAGTTGCTCATCAATTTGGTGAAGTAAAAGTGCAGGTGTGTGGAGGATTTGAGCCAAGAAGCTGAAGATGGAGGTAACTTGAATCTATTCTTGCATTTCTAGATTTCTTTTTGCCCAAGTACTAGACACCATGGGTGATCTTGGGAAGATAACATGGTGATGCTAAGGAAAGGACAGTTAAAGTAGCTAGATGTGGGAATGAGGGATTCAGTTGTTGACCAAGTCTGAGCATTAAGTCTTGAGTTGTGCTGCATTTTGAAAAAAATCATATGATTGAGTTTATCTTTACAAAAATTGATTGCCTTTCATAACACTTTTTCATTGGAGAACCTTTCTTTGGTACTTTAGTGATAGCCAAGGACATAGAAACTCATAACCAATCAAGAACCATAGGATCAGTTGATTTCCAAAACCAGAAACCCTAAGTAAAGTGTTCACCTTTATTTTTAGGGCAAAAATACCAAACAAATTCACAAAACTCATCAAAAACAATCAAACAAATTTCCTTTCTTGATAAGAAGTTGAAGTGAGGTGTTGTGGTTAGGAGTGATTGTGAAAAACTGGAAAAGAAAGCAAAAAATGATCAAAAAAACCAGAAAATTGAAAAACACGATTCTCTGCACAGAATCGCGACTTTCTGAAAAAAGTAATTGCTTTTGAAATTTCATTATAAGTGAAGGTTGAATTGAAGTTGTTGAAAGGTTTTGAAGGTAATCAAAAAGAAAAAAAAAAAAAAAAAAAAAAAAAAAAAAAAAACTACTCAAAGTGGCATAAAATCAAAAATAGAGAAAAACACGATTTTCTGCACAAAGTCGCGATTTTCTGAGGGAGATTGTGATTTTGGTGCAAAAAATCAGAAGCAAAGTCAATTACAAAGAAAAGAAGAAATTGAAGCAAAACAAAGAGAAAGAAAACTTAAAAAAGAAAAAAATTATCAAAAAACCAGAAAATTAGAAAACACGATTCTCTGAACAGAATCGCGATTTTCTGTAAAAAAGTGTTGTTTTGAAAAATTTTTCAGGTGACTCATGAATTGAAGTTGTGAAGGATAGTGAGAGAAGGCAAGGACATAGAATACTCAAAATTTGCACAAGAAAAGATCTACAAAAAAAAAAAAACACGATTCCCTACACAAAATCGCGATTTTCTGCAAAGAAAATTTTTTGGAAAATATGGTATATTTGGGTACTTGACACAAGAAAGTGTAGAGGGAGTCATTAAGATTGAATAAGTGAAGAGGAATAAGTGAAAGAGTGTGAAAAACTGAAATTTGAACAAAATCGCGACTTTCTGAGTACAAAATCGTGATTTTCTGAACACTATAAAAACCTGAAATTCAAAGAAAAATTCATTTGAGAGTGAGAGAGAGAGAGAGAGTGTGTGCAGAAGCAGCAGAATCGCGACTTTCAGCCACAAGCAAGTTTTTGGATTTTTGTCAACTTGGCAAGCAAGGTAAAAAATCTAGTAGCATTTTGAGTACATATTTTTTGCATAAAAGTGAGAAAATAACACAAAAAAGTAGGGAAATAGTAAATACACGAAATCGCGATTTCCTGTTTTTTATTGTTTTTCAGTAAAAAAAATGTTTTTCAAAAAATTTCTTCATTGCATGTTAAAATTTTGATAAAGCGATTCTCTAAGTGAAAAAATATTGAAAAAAATCATAAGTTGAAATTCTGCCAAAAAATTGGACAAAATCGCGATTCTGAGTTTTACTCAAAATCGCGATTCTGTGAAAAAGTTCCCACAAAATCGCGATTCCCAGAACGCGATTTCCTTAAGAAAATCGTGTTTTTACAATCTGTGAGCAATCACGATTGTCTGGGAACAAAATCGTGAAAAACACGATTTTGACACAAAATCGTGAAAAACACGATTCTGTGAACAAAATCGTGAAAAACACGATTTTGACACAAAATCGTGAAAAACACGATTTTGACACAAAATCGTGAAAAACACGATTCTGTGAACAAAATCGTGAAAAACACGATTTTGACACAAAATCGCAAAAAACAAAAAACAAAAACACGATTCTCTACTCAAAATCGTGAAAAACACGATTTTGACACAAAATCGTGAAAAACACGATTTTGACACAAAATCGTGAAAAACACGATTCTGTGAACAAAATCGTGAAAAACACGATTTTGACACAAAATCGCAAAAAACAAAAAACAAAAACACGATTCTCTACTCAAAATCGTGAAAAACACGATTTTGACACAAAATCGTGAAAAACACGATTTTGACACAAAATCGTGAAAAACACGATTCTGTGAACAAAATCGTGAAAAACACGATTTTGACACAAAATCGCAAAAAAACAAAAAACAAAAACACGATTCTCTACTCAAAATCGTGAAAAACACGATTTTGACACAAAATCGTGAAAAACACGATTTTGACACAAAATCGTGAAAAACACGATTCTGTGAACAAAATCGTGAAAAACACGATTTTGTGTCAAAATCGCAAAAAACAAAAAATAAAAACACGATTCTCTACTCAAAATCGTGGATAACTCGATTTTGAACACAAAATCGTGAAAAACACGATTTTCAACAGAAAATCGTGAAAAATTCACAAGTAGGTAGAAAATCGTGAAAAACACGATTTTCAACAGAAAATCGTGAAAAATTCACAAGTAGGTAGAAAATCGTGAAAAACACGATTTTCAACAGAAAATCGTGAAAAACTCACAAGTAGGTAGAAAATCGTGAAAAACACAATTTTCAACAGAAAATCGTGAAAAATTCACAAGTAGGTAGAAAATCGTGAAAAACACGATTTTCAACAGAAAATCGTGAAAAACTCACAAGTAGGTAGAAAATCGTGAAAAACACAATTTTCAACAGAAAATCGTAAAAAATTCACAAGTAAGTAGAAAATCGTGAAAAACACGATTTTCATCAGAAAATTGTAAAAAAAAACTCACAGGTAGGCACAAAATCGTGAAAAAACTTAAAACAAACAGAAAATCGTGAAAAAGTCCAAATGCATCATAAAATCGTGAAAAACACGATTTTCATCTGAAAATCGTGAAAAAACACAACTGGCAGTAGAAAATCGTGAGAAAAACCCTAATTTCATTAAAAAGTGGTGAAAAGCACAAACATAGAAAGAAAATTAAAACACACACAATTTTGAACAGAAAATCGTGGAAAACCAATACATTGGTTAGGAAACTGTGACAAACACTCCTTTGAGCATCAGAAATTTGTCAAAAATAGTTGAATGATACTAAGGTCTGGAAATAAAATAAATTCACTTTCTAAGCAAGACCTAACAAGAAAGGAAAAAGAGCCAGGAAGTAATAAAAGATCAGGAAGAAGTTTAAGCCAAGAAAATAACATGGAAAACCTAAATGAAACAAATGAGTCAATAGAAACTGGGGATTTTAGGAACATCCTTAAGTACATGTATACAAATAGGTTTGGAACCTATGTATACCAGGATGGAATGCATAAATTCCTCATTAGACTGAGAAATTTAGAAATTCCCCTGAATATAACTCCAGTAGCCCAATTCAAAGATGGAAGATATGAAGACAGGCAAGGATGTGTATACATCTTCTCTCAAGACCCAGAAAATTCAAATGACCTAGGGCAATGTGCTGACAAAGGACCTTGGGAACATAACATGGGACAACCAGACATACCTAGACCAAATGAAAACTACACTAATAATGAGCAAAATTATGGGAGAAGGACACATGCTTCACCAAATCCCTTTGACAGAGAACCAGAAGGAAACAATGACTTCCCACTCAGAAGAAGAACTCATTGGCAACCTCAGGGTAGGATGCTTAGACCATATCAAGTAGCCAAATGCATGAAAAACCAATATGAAGGGTATTCAGATCCTCATGCTCATGCTGCAGAGTTTAGACAACTAATTAGAGCAGAGGAAGTAGAAGATTACAAGGTACAATTTGAAGCATTTGGTCTAACCCTAACAGGGCCAGCCTTGTCATGGTTCATTCCTTTGAGAAAAGAAATGTACCTAGACATTGAATCTTTCTTAGAAGCTTTCATTGGTGAATTCTCTAAGACTGGAATCAAACATAGTACAGCCACATTGATACACAGCTTCAAACAACAAAAGGAGGAAAATGTAAGGGAAGCAGCCAGAAGGTTTAAGCAGTACATTGATAGATGCCCGAGGGAAGAAGTACCCTCCATGGCAAAACAAGTATCCTTATTCATTGAAGGATTAAAAAGTGCCCAATTAAGGACCCTAGTGTACTATAGGAGATGTCCTGATTTAGCAGCCTGTGTGAAAGAAGCAATAGATTTGGAGGACAACAGAGGTCAAGATTTGTTAGCATTTGATCAACCCAGATCTTATGAAGACAAAATCCCTCCAGCAGAAGAGTTGGCTCAGGCTATTGCTAAAGCCCTAGAGGTAAGCACTAAAACTAATCTGATAAACTCTAGGATGAACACAAACAAGAAATGTTATATTTGTGGAGAAAATCATTTGGCACAACAATGCCCTTATCAGAAACCACAACACTTACAAGATAGAAAGACACTCAAGTATTGTACACTAGAGAGAAAATGGACAAACCATACCAGGGAGGATTGCTTCTATAACAAACAACCTGTCAAGGAAAGAGACTATATGGCTCAGAGGGAATCAGGTTACACTGAGCAACCAAGACCAGTATTGGGACAACAACCTCCCATTCCAACCAATGTGGTACCAGTCAAATATACACCCATTGATGAAGGAAATTCAAGATTCAGATCACCTTATAAGGAGGAGTATCAATGGAGTGAGGGACATCAGGAAGAATGGGAAGATTATGAAATTAGGGAACCTGAGCTTAAAGCCCTAGATCTAGGAAATGGAAAAATTGAAATGGACACAGCAACATTCATGTACATTACTAACAACTACATGTCCAATCAAAAACCTCAATTCAAAGGGGGACCAAGGATAACATGTTATAGGTGTGGGGGAGAGCATTTCATTAGAGATTGTCCACAACCTCCAACATTCAGGATAGAGGGAGCATATTGTAAGGATTGTGGTAGAGAACATCTGATCAAGGACTGTCCAAAAAATCCCCAAAAACAACAGAACACACCTAATAACATACCTTTAAAAACAGTCAAAATTATGGAACAAGAGGAATTGAGTGACAATGATCAAATTGAACTTAATGTTATAACAAGGGCACAAGCCAAACAACAAGGAACAATTAAAGAACAAAATGAAGGTTCCACATCAAAAGGGAAGAAAAATAGACAGAGAGGGAAATGGGAAAAGAAAAGAAAAGTGGGCAAAAGTCTGGAAGAAGACAGTCAGGAACAAACAAATTCAAAACATACTTCTCCTCAAAAGACCCAGAATCTGTCTGAATTAGGAAATTCTCAGAGCCTAGACACCCTAATCAAAGCCTACAAAGGAAGAATTCAAGAGGGACCAAGCCCTGCAGATCATGCATTGGCTTATCCCATACCAGATTTAGAGCATGAAAGGATGCTAAAATGCAAGCAAATTATCCAGGAAACATAACTCAGGTTAGGGGAAGAAGACAGCTCTCGGAGAACATTTGATCAGCATGAAAAAACAAAAACCAAGGAAGATGATAAAGAAGGCAATCCACACATTACATTCCAAATGAGTTTAGGTGAACATTGTAGTATTACATGTCAGACAACATGGGAAAATTTGTTGAAACAAAATCCTCACCTACAAAACAAGATGAACAAGGAAGAAACAATATCTGAAAACCTTCATTCACCAACACAAGAATTAGAGGAATTATGGTATATTCCTATTGACAAAATAGGAGGATATTGTGAAGGAGAAGAAGGGAATTCAACATTAAAATTACAATATGAAAAACATTCAGCAAAAGCCATTTTGGATAGTGGATCAGGAGTGGCTATAATGACTAAACAAACCTGGGAGAAATGGGGAAGAAAGGAATTATTACCCACTAAAATGAGATTACAACTTGCAGATGGTCATATAGAAAAGCCCCTAGGAATTTGGGAAAAAGTGATTGTGGACATATGTGGCATAGAAATAGAGCATACTTTTGCTATAGTAGAATTTCCACAATCCACATCTTATGAAATTATCCTAGGAAGACCCTTCATGAGACAAATGCAAATTGTACAAGATTGGGGTAATGATTGTTTATATCTTCAGAGCCAGGGGAGAATAACAAGAGTAAACTTAAGAAATGGCCACTATTGTGACATATCTCCTAGAGAATGGTATAAAATACATCAAAATCAACAAGAAAGTGAAGAATCAGAGAGGGAGGATCAGGAAGAAGGAGAATCAGCAGTTTGGAAGTGTAACATATTAAGAAACATCACAAATAGGAAAAGGAAGTTAAGGAGAGAAGATTGTGTGGAAGAAAGAGAAATTCAAGATGAAAATTATGTGCCTCAACAATTCAAAGATGAAGAGTTTGAGCCTTATGGATGGAATCAAATCTTAGCTACAATGGATTTGGCCAGTGAGGAATATGTGGGAGTGGAATTCCAAAATGAGGAAGGATTTGATATCTTCCACATTGGCATACACATGATAGGAGTATCACAAAGAGAAGAGGATCAAAATCAGGAAATGATATTAACACAAGGAAAATCACAATATTTGGAAACAGTAAAAGCTGAGGATGCAATCAAAGATAAAATCTCAGGCAAATACAAGGAACATAAACACAAAGAAATAGAAAGGGACCAGGAAAAGGAAAAGGAAGAGAAAGAGATAAACAGAGATCAATACTTTGATGTACCAGCAAACTTTAAAACTTATGAAGTAGAAGACAGACTACTTCTGAGAATGAAACCAAAAAGAGAGAAGAAGAAAGGGGAAGCATATGATAATGAAGAACAAACAAAGAAAATTGTAATTACACAGGAAGAGGGAGAAGAGAGACAAATAGTAATAGCTGATGACATGACATCACAAGAAGAAGAAGCATTAAGGAACCTAGCAAAAAACTATAGGGATGTATTTGCTTACAGTTATAAAGATTTGAAAGGAATTGATCCAAAAATTTGTGAGCATAAGATTCCTATGACACCTGATGCAAAACCAAGCAAACAGAGACATTATACATTTAATGACAAATACTCTGCCAAAATAAAGGAAGAAATTGACAAGTTGTTGGCTGCTAATTTCATTTATGAAATAGAATACACTGAATGGATATCACCTATAGTTGTGGTGCCAAAAAAGAATGGGAAACTTAGGGTATGCATTAACTTGAAGAAAGTAAATGCAGCAACTATAAGGGATAGTTATCCACTGCCAATAACAGATCATCTTCTTGAGAGAGTTGCAGGAAAGGAAGTCTATAGTTTTCTAGATGGCTTCTCTGGATACAATCAAGTACCAATAGCTTTAGAGGACCAACATAAGACTGCCTTTTCTACAGAATGGGGGGTTTATGCTTTTAGGGTTATGCCCTTTGGATTGACCAATGCCCCAGCAACTTTTCAAAGGTTGATGTGTCATATTTTCAGAGACTTCCTGAGAAATGTAATGGAAATCTATGTAGATGACTTATGCACTTTTTCTCTAAAAAGACAAGATCATTTACAAGATTTGGAAAGAATATTCAGGAAGTGCAGGACATATAGAGTATGCCTAAACCCAGAAAAGTGTGTATTCTATGTCAGACAAGGAAGGATGTTGGGTCACATAGTGTCAAAAAATGGAATTTCTACTGATGAGAAGAAAATAAAAGCCATAATAGAGCTTCCTAGACCAACAAATGTGAAGGAACTCCAAACTTTTATGGGACATTGTGGGTACTACAGAAAATTTGTATACAAATTTGCTGATATAGCCAAGCCCTTATATGCCCTCATCACAAAGTTTGAGTGGACTGAAGAATGTGACCAAGCATTTGAAACATTAAAAACTTGTTTGGTGACAGCACCAATCTTGAAAACACCTCAGTGGGATAAAATCTTTCATGTACATGTTGATGCTTCAAATTATGCTCTGGGATGTGTGTTAGCACAACCTATAGAAGGAAGCAAATTAGATTTCCCAGTAGCATATGCAAGTAGACAATTAAACATTGCAGAAAAAAACTACACAACTACTGAGAGAGAAGGGTTGGGAATGATCTTTGCTGTCAAAAAATACAGACATTATCTATTGGCCAACAAGTTTAAATTCTTTGTGGATCACCAAGCTCTACTCTATTTAGTAAATAAACCATGTCATACAGGAAGAATAGTAAGATGGTTTCTTTTACTAATGGAATTTGAGTTTGAGGTGGTGGTTAGACAAGGAAAAACACACTTGAGAGCAGATCATTTATCAAGAATTCAGTCAAAAGAACCTAGTTCACCTATAGATGATGATTTGCCAGATACATACTTATTCAAGGTGGAAAGTGTTCCTGAATGGTCAATGTCATTAATTCCCTTGCTAACCATGGGACCTTGTAGGTCATTAGCAAATAATACACATCTGGTGTTACAAAGCAGGAATTTCATGTTGTTAGCTGGACATTTGTATCACCTCAATCAGTCAGGTATACTGGAATATTGTACTCCAGAAGAAGAGCAACATGAATATGTAAGAAAAGCTCATTGCTGGAATCCATGTACTCATGCTTCTACAATTGTTACTCTTAGTAACCTTAATAGGATGGGAGTACATTGGCCAAATAAGATTCAAGATGTGGAGAGATATATTGATAATTGTCAACAATGTCAAACATGGCAGAAAGCAGAATTAATAACTCTATATTGGTTTCAGAAAAACCCTGGATGGAGTGAAAATATTGTTGAGAAGTTGAAGAGAAAGGAGAAAAGGGAACAAGTAATAGCTGGTGCTGATTCAAGAAATCTACAAGTAATCTCAGAAGAATATCAACTCATAGGAGAGCAATTATACAAGAGAGGAATGGATGGATATCTGAGAATCTGTGTTCCAGAAGAAAAGTATTTAGAGATGTTGGAAATGGCACACTCAGGAGTAGCTGGAGGACATTTCTCAAGTGATAGAACAGCCAAACTCATCTTATATTCTGGCTTTTGGTGGCCAACCCTATTTCCTGATGCTAGAACTTATGTGAAAAAATGTGATGTCTGTCAAAAGGTAAGCCAACCAAACAAAAGAGATAACATGCCATTAATTCCTTTAATTTCAGCCAGAGCTTTTAGCAAATGGGGATTGGACTTTATTGGACCAATACATCCTCCAGCCAGACAATCTCATGCAGAATACATACTAGTAGCTACAGATTATTTGACAAAATGGGCCGAGGCCAAAGCTACTAAAAGAAATGATGCTCACACCACTGCTAGATTTTTGTATGAAAACATTATCACTAGATTTGGACTACCAATTGAATTGGTAAGTGATAGGGGGACTCATTTTTTGAATCAGATCATAGAAAACATGACTAATTATTTCATGATTAGTCACAATAAGTCAGCCCCATATCATCCACAAGCCAATGGGTTGGCAGAAAGTACTAATAAAGTACTTTGCAATGTATTGACCAAATTAGTCAACACAAACAGAAATGACTGGGATTATCAATTGAATCATGTTCTTTGGGCTTATAGAGTGGCATACAAAACAGCTTTAGGGACTACACCATTCAATTTGGTGTATGGCCAGAATGCAGTTTTACCCATGGAATTTCTTATTCCAACACTGAAGGTGGGTAACCAATACAATTGGACAGGACATGAATTATCTGAGAGAGTCATAGACTTAGAAAAACTGGGAGCATCGAGACTCCAAGCAGTGATGAGTATATACACAAACAAGAAAAGACAAAAAGCTTATCATGATGTTCACATAAAAGACAAAGATCTACAAGAAGGAGACCTGGTCTTAGCTTACACAATCAAAGAACATCAGAAAAAGTTTCAGAAAAAAGGTCATGGGCCATATATCATACATCAGATAAGCAAAAGTGGAGCTATTCAGTTAGCCAATATTGATGGGGAAATCATGCCAAATTTCATAAGTGGATGTAGAGTAAAGAGGTATGAGTGCCCGTTAACTACTGAGGAATGGAGAAGGTTGCAAAAGGCCCAAAATAGGAAAAAAGAAGAAGAAAGTATTAGACAGGAGGCTCAACTAGAAGCCAAGGAAAGAATTAGGAAATTGAAACAAGTATGCGTATGCGAAAACACTCTAAAACAAAAAGAACATTTGCCTGTGATGATGATGAATTACCAGAATGAAAACATAAGGGTTTTGATAGATTCGGGAGCTCAAGTAAATCTAATTAGCTCAGCCTTGATCAATAAGTTTAATCTTAAGAGAGCTGAAAGCAGAATTTTGATCAAAACCCTGGGAGGGAAAAACATTCAAAGCATATCTTCACTTTCTATTAAAATTAAATTTAATAATGAATATATGGAGATAGATTGTGAAGAATGGCCAGACCATTTAATGACTGAAAAGCTGATTTTAGGGCAACCATGGCTCAAACAAGGTAAAGTCATTTTAAATTTTGAAAAAATGAAGCTTAATTTGACCATCAAGGACAAAAAGTTTTTAATGTTCTTTCTGAGTAATGAAGAGCAGGTAGATCATATGGATGTTCATGACCCACATCTCGAAGGATTTGCTTTCTCAATGAAGGACAGGAACATTATGACAATACAAAGTGATCAAGCTTCATACACTCAAGATCAGCAAAAGACTGAAGAGGTGAAGGTTGAGGAGGAGACAAAACAGAGAAAACTATTATTGCCAAAGTTGCAATATCAACAAAACAGAACAAAAAGAATATGGAAACAGGTCATGCACAATTATGGCTTACCAAAACAGGAAATAAAAACAAAATGGATATGGAAGCCAAAAAATGTCAAAAAATGTTCATCCACAGAGCATGGATATTTCCATAACAGAAGGACAGATGGAGTGAAATGTTACTGGGTAAAAAAATTAGAATTAGGTCAATGGAAGAGAGATAATCCACAATGGACCTATTCTTGGAATTTTGGAAAAGACAAAAAAATATTTCCTTCTTTCCCCTTAGAAGAAAATTAGGAGGGGAAGGAAAGAAGGTAAAAAAAAAAAAAAAAAAAAATATATATATATATATATATATATATATATATATATATATAAAAAAATCCAGAAAAATATATTTTAGTTTCTTGATTTTCTTTCTAAAAATAAAAGAACACAAAGCAAGATATAGGGAGGGAAAGAGTAATTTATTATGGAAAAAAGTTGTTTTGTTTTAGTGATTTTTAATTTTTTGTGATCATTTTTCTTTTTTACCATTACTTTTTCAAGTTTCTTCATTAAATCATCTTTTCTAGCATCATTCTTCCAATTCAGGAATTGTTTTGTGAGCAAGGAAGTGACAATTGGAGAGAGCACAATAGATGTCTTGCTACACCTGTGATGCTCACTTAAAATTGAGTCTTTCATATTTTTTATATATGTCAGTAACATTCCAGAATAATATAGTATTTTCTTATGAAATCTTGTGACTCATGTGGGTGGAGTATTTTCTTTTCTGTTATATATAAATACAGGATGGTGAATACAAAAGAGTTGGCAATTCACGACTTCAAAGCTGATTCAGTCACTTTGTCCAGAGGACACTGGTTTTTGGACAATGATGCAGCTGAAGAACAAGTGGACTTAGAATCCGAAGAAGATCAGGAAATCCCAGAAGCTGAAAAAATAGCAAAAGAACTTAAAGAAATTCTGGGAGTGATAGGACAGCATATCTTCACAGTTACAGTGGGAGGATATAAGTATACCATGCTGTGCCAAGAATTCTACAGGTTTCAAAAAACTTCTGTCAACCTCAAAAGATGGAAAGCTGTGGGATTGCACAAGCTCTTAGAAGAACCAATTTTCTTTATTGACTTTGAAAGAGTAGCTCAAGTGATGGGAAGCTTAGAGGAAGTGGGAAAAGGCAATGATGCCTACTTCAGATGTAAAGTGAAGAATAAAGACAATCAGGAAGCAGGGATAGTCATCAAAGCAGAACATATCAGAGCCGCATTACAGTTCTATCCCATGGGCACTAAACTGGACCAAAGTTTTGTCAAGAAAAATAAGGAGACTTATACGGGGTATGTAAAGTTCACTGATTTCAAGGGAAAAGAAAATGAAGAATATGCTATAAGAATGTTCTTGCAGTTCTTTTGTTTTCCGAAATTACCAAGGTACACCATGCCTCATAAGCCAGTAACTCTACTAATGTTCAATAACAAAGATAAAACCAAGCCATTTGGGGTGATGGATGTCTCACCTTACATCCATGAACAGCTGAAGGAAGCAGCAAAGCACTGGGAGCAGAAGAAATTCATGAATGGAGCACAGTTTTTGACAAAAATCATTTATCATATCTTGGGTATGGAAGAACAATTGAAATTAGCTCCAGAAGCCCAGTACTTCAGAAACTTGATGGCAGGAATCAAAAGTTCCCCGAAGAAAGCACTGGGAAGAGAATCAGAAGGACAAACTCGTATGAGGGGAACAGGAATGAAGAGAAAAATAATATCTGAGGAAGTGGTTCCAGTAAAGAAAAGAAAGTTGGACCCCAGAAAAGTAGAGTTAGAACAGACGGAAGAAACAAGAGAGGAACAGGTGGCAGCACAGAAAAAGGTGCAATCCTCCAGTGAACCTCATCCTCCGCAGACAAGCAAAGAACAACTTTACACTTATCTCACTCAAGGAAACAGCAAAAGAGCCATATACGAGGCACAATATCAAAAAATGTTGGAAGATTTTTCATGTAAAGCCACTGATTGGATTCAAGAAGAGGTGGAACATTATGAAGCATTGCATGAAGAAATGATGGCAGCAGAAACTGAGGAGATATTTGTAAAGAAGGAGGTAGAATTGCTGGCATACTTCAAGGAGTTGCAAGGACCTCCAGAGGCCAGAACTACAGTGATAGTGAAAAAGAAGATGCCAAGGAAACCTGTTCAAAAGAAGAAGCTGATAAAGAAAGGGAAAGGAAAGATGGCAAATGAACCTGTGATAAAAGAAGTGAGACAGGTAACTACCAAAGAAACACAAAAGCTAACCTCAGAGATGGAAGTGTCAAAACCTATGGAACAAGAAGTAGGAGGATCTTCAAGATTCTCATCTGATTCAGACAGCGACATTGAGAGTTTTTTGCTAAAAAGTTTAAACTTGTCAATACCCAACACTCCCAATATAGCTATACAGGCTGTGGAAAAAGCGAAAACACCTGAGGATTCAAGTAAGAAATCTCAAGAGAAGCAGACACAGGAGGAAATAGTTCCACAAGAGAGTGCTGAAGAAAAAAGAAGGCAGTTAAAAGGAAAGGCAAAGATGACAGAAGAGGAAGACCAGAAGAGAAATGAAGACAATTCCGGAATAATGAATGTTGACAAAAATTCAATATGGACTAACCCATCACAGACACAGTTCAAATTAAATGCAAAATTGACTGCAAGTTTGGAGGAACTAGCAAAGAAAGTATTTGGCAGTGTACTTAGCTCAACCAATCAGCAAAAGGATGCATCCAAAGAACAGGATAGCAAGGAGTCAGAATCAGAAAAGAATACTCAAGAGGACTTGGGACAAGTAGTAGAAGAAGGCATTGTTCAAAGTATAAAGGATGTGCTGCAGGATATAAAAAGCAGTGAGGAATTTACATCTAAGAATGATCAAGAACAGGAAGTGGAAGCAGATTTTATGGATATTGAGGAGCAAGATCAGGAATGCATGAAAGAGAAAAGTAATGACCAGGTTACGGGTACAAAAGAAAGTGAATCAGTTAAAGCTCAGGAAAAGAAGGAACAGGAAGACCAACTCAGGAAAGTTCAACAAATTCCTGTAGAAAAGGACTCAAATAAAAGTCAGGAAACCCTAACACAAGAGAAGGAGATACAAATTAAGGGAGACCAGCTCTTCACAGAGAAGCAACAAGTATTAGAAGAAAAGGAGTCATTAGAAGAGAAGAAAGTTTCAGATTTCTCGGAGCAAAAGAGTGCAAATAACAGAGCATTAGTTTATGAAGAGGATGATAACAATCAGGATACAGAAAACTATGATCACAGTGATGAAGAACAAGATATGCAGGACATAGAAGATGAAACAGCAGCAGAAGAAGATGATGTGGAGAAAGAAGACAAGCAAATTGAAGTAAGACAGACAGAAATAGAAGTAGGGTTGGAGAGAATACCCAAAAATATAAGATCAGCTTGTCAAATGATTATGAGCAACATTGAACAATTCAGACCATCTAGTAGGAATATGATCATATCAGGAATGGTGGCTGAATCAGAATTTGAAAAAGGCAGTTTGATTATCAAAGAACACAAGAAAGAAAAAGAGCAGATGACAGAGCAATTAAGGTTGATAAAGGAAAGGAATGAGGAATATCTCAATAGAATCATTGCTTTGGAAGAAGCTGAGGTTCAGAAGCAGAATAGGATACAATATCTGGAAGAAAAGAGTGTAAAGTTATCAGAGCAGAATACCAAAATGGATATGGAATTAAAAACCATTGGAGGAAGATACAGAACTTTACAAACATCTTATCAGATTTTGACCAGAGCACATGAAGAGATTAATAAAGTGTTGTTAGAAGAAGGTCAACTACAAGGTGGAAGCAAATCTGTTCAGTTAACAGAAGAAGAAAAGGAAGAGCTGCATAAGGAAATCCAAAGACTTCAAACAGAGTTAAAAGAGGCCAAGGAAATGGAGAAACAGGCAAACACTCATGCTGCCACATCAATGAGAGGATATCATCAACTACATCTGGAGGTAGAGAAGGAAAGAAGTGAATGGCAAGCAAAGATGGAGGAAGAAAGAGGTGAGTGGAGGAAGGAAAAGGAGTTATGGGCAGCTCAGGACAAAAGTTCAAAGATGACTATAGAAGAACTACAGAAACAGTTGGAGAAATCAAAAGTTCCAGAAGAAATTCAAGATCAAGTACAGGCAGAAGATACAGACAACAGGGAATATGAAACAGGGGATTTTGACAAGGAACAAGAGAACAAGGAGTCAGCAGCCAAAGGAACAGAGGAAGAATCTTCTGAAGATTTTGTACAGAAGTTATTGACCAGTAGAGAAGCAAGAATGGGTTTTATTAGACAAATGCATGATGAATATGAAGATCAAATAGTTAAATTTGCTCTGAATAAAGGCATTAATCCAGATCAGCATCATTGGGCTGCAGATGGATTGGGAATACCTTTCTGTATGATCTTGGAGAGTATAAAGAATTATCAATTAGCCAGAGTAGGGCTATCTCCGAACAAGTACCTTGAGTATGAAGAAGATATTAATGTCACGAAGGAGTTATTTGAAAGGGCAAATCCTAAATGGAGGAATAAGTGGTTGGATGCCAATAAGGAATGTAGAAAAATCTGGAAAGAGGCACCTTTGAATTTAAAGATAAACCCAGCCTATTGTCCAGTTGCCAGAAGAAGAGAATGGACTGTTTTTTGGGAAAGGAGGAAAACAGGACAGATTCCAGCAAAGTGGCTGAATTTTCCAAAAATAGCAGGTCCAAAGGCAGGTACTTGGCCTACAAAAAACTACATGGTGAATGCTGCTGAATCAATTTTAACGACATATAAGGATGTTAATGATCCAGCCTGTATACTACTTGTCAGAATAATGAGATTGATTCTAGCTTGTATAGAGACCTACACTGATACAGACATCAGAATTTTGAACTACATAGGTTTTAATTCACCAACCGATGCTCTATTGTTTGATTTAAGTGAGACACCAGATAGGATCTGCTTAATGGCCTACTACAGCAGAATTATATTTTTGGGTAGCCATTACTTACAGATTTTTGAGGATGCTTTCGATTATGGATTTTTTGAGAGGGAATCAGAGATTTTTGGAAACCTATCAGTTGTTACAAAAGCAAGACTTACTGCCTATGAAGTTGCCTACACAGAATATTTGAAGAAGGATGTTATAGACAAGCCTGAAGCTGCAGTGCAATGGAGGAAAGCTTTATTCGAAATGGTTAATAATTTGAATGTCACAGAAAGGAAGAGCCATGACTTGGTGTCACAAGTATATCAAAGGAAGAAGAAATAAAGCTGAGCTCACATAAAGAAAATCTTTCGTCAGGAGCCGAAAGGCTTAGGAGGGGAAGGATGTTGGAAGGAGTGATTTTGAAGGAGCATTTTTGATGAAAAAATTAGTAAAAAGTCAAAAAAAATTGTAAAATATTTATGCAATGATTGTAAAAATAAGGAAGAGTCTTCCTTATGTGGTTGAGGATCTTATGTAATTTTTGTAGAATTTTTAGAAACTCTTAGATAGCATTTTTTTAGAAAATTAGAGAAAAAGACCTAATTTCAAGTGTGAAAAGGGACACTTGAAAATGTATATAAGTCAATTTTCTCTATTTTGGAGAGGTTGGTTAGCCATTTGCTCAAGCTATCAATAGAGAAGAAAGAGTTTCTGCAAAATCGTGTTTTCTCTTATTGTGTGTATTTCTTTTGATGTGTGAGCTTGTCTCTTGTCTAAGCATGGAGATTTGTGAGTCTTAATTGTGTATTACTGAGTAAGTTGTATGAAGGGAGGGACCTATTGCTGTAAATGAGTGGAAAGGACTGCAGAAAGTTTCAAAATTGTGAAAATCGTCTGTTGGTACAGAATCGCGATTGTCTCGTCTTGGTGATACAGGTGATATTTTTCAGTTTTGAGTTCATATTTGTATTCTGCTAATGAAATGGCATGGTTTTGACATAAAGAACATAGGAAATGATGGAGATTTGCCTTAGTTATGGTAATCTCAAGATTTTCTCTTCATCTTCAATTTCTCTCAGCAATCCAGCCATCAATCTCTTATTTCCTTGACTCTGTTATCTTGAAGGGGCTGTGGTCTTGTGGATATTCCTAGGATTGACAAAATAAAGATGATTTGTTGATTCTTTGTTACTTCATGATTGGAGAGGACAACTTGGAGTCCAAAACAAAACACTTATATTCATAGGTTGCAACAGAAGCAAGAAGACTATGATAGATCATGTATATTTTGACAAATTGAACAGAGATAATTATCCTGATTGGGTAATGAGAATGGAAGCCTTACTTATGAGTAAGGATCTAATGGTATATGTGACATGTGAAAGCCTACATTTGAACATGATAGTCAACTAAGGAAAGAAGAACTAGAAGCTTTGAAGTTATGACAAAAGAGAGATGGAAGTGCAAGGGCTTATATATACAACACTATCACATGTCATTTGTAACCACATATCAGAGGTTTAGAAACAGCTGAAGACATATGGAATGCTTTGGAAGATCACTTCCAAAACACTACTAAATCTAGGAAGGCTAGCTTATGGCCAAAGTTTACCACATTTAAGAAGAAGCAAAGCCAGAGCATTAGTGATTATTTCACTAAGATGAAGGACTTGGCAGATAGCCTTGGATCTATTGATGAGGATATTGAAGATCATAGGTTGATAGCAAAATTTCTTGCAGGATTGAGAGGAGATGAAAGGTGGTAACCTTTTGTACTCTCAGTTGAACTTTCATTACAACATTATGTACCAGAATTAAATCAATTGCTTTGACATATGCTTACATTTGAGCAAGATTTGAAGTCAGATGGAGCTAAAGGACATAGTTCTCCAATGTATGCAAAGAATAAGAAGAAAAGTAATAAAGGTAAAGCAAAGGATTGTTAAATGTAAATCGTTAAACTTCCAATTTCAGACTCAAAATACTTTCAAGTTCATACGTTTTCGAACCTTTCCTAACCATAAATTACCTCTTAGCCACGTGGGTCCTTGGGAGTGGTAGGGGTCTGTTAGACAGAGGCCCTGTACTATTTTCCCAACTTATTACACAATCATAATTACTTCTAGCGTCTTAGCTCCGTGCGCAATTCTGAACAACCGATGACTGTTCGTTGTATTGGACTTAGAATTTCTGAACTAATCCTGCTATGATGGTCTGAGCAGTAGTCCGGTGACTTGTGTCCAATAGAATAATCTACTTCAGTAAACGAAGATCACCTAATACGTACTTCTTCAGAACAGACAGGTATACCAAACACATATATATATATACTAAAATTACAACTCATCATATACCAACTACAAGCAACAAATATCTTGACAACAATCGACTCGTTATAGACTTAACAATGACCTACTCGCACTTCAACCATTACAGATGCTAGTTTTTCCTATGATCGGAATCAACAGTGAACGTAGACGACTGCATCGAACTTGGTCACTTACAAAAATGGTTAACATGCAATCAGTTCGGAACTACTTCCATACTTCCTCGTTCAGTATACTACTGACAAGTAACACACTGCACTTATTAACATTCAGAGACACACTCAACCATTACCGAACATATTCGTAACACAAGATTACTAATTCGCACTCTGCACTACGGAGTGAATAAACGACTAACCAAGCGCAGAGCAGAACAGAAATCAACACAAACAACACTCAAACTGCGTAACAGTGTAATAATAATCTGACAGATAATCAGGCGAATAAACTGGCAATTCCAAGAAAACCGTTTCTCACAAGTGTCTCTCTCCATTCTCTTTACATTGCTTTATATATCTTTTTCAAGATGCGCGTACCAACTTTTTTGCACGGATTTTGATAATTCCGGTATATCAGGCGGTCATTACGTCTGTCCCACTCCGGCGACCGTCTAACACTGGCACGCACGGTGGACTTGAACCCGCAAGTTCCACAAAAATTTTTTCAGAGTTATGTTCAGATTCATTGATGATATTGGGAGCACCCTGTAGGTTCTGTAAACTAATAGTATTTTCTTCGCCACTTTGGTGCGTCTGATTGTTTGTGTCAGTGTTCTGCTCCCGATTCACCTGTGTCTGCACCTGTAACAGTTCTTTTTGCAATTCTTTAATCGTCTATTTGTATTCTTCAAGCTGATTTTCCTGTCGTTTAATGACTGTCATGAGATCGTTTTCATGGTTGGACAAAAAACAAGACCGCCTTTGATCAATTTGGGGAACAAGTATACTCAGCCATCTTCTACGAAAAAGTTTCCAAGTATCATGTACATGATTATACAATTGTTGTTTCAGTGACTCGATATTTATCTTCGTGGTCGTGGGTTCGATTCCCACAGACGACGCCAAATGTTAAATGTAAATCGTTAAACTTCCAATTTCAGACTCAAAATACTTTCAAGTTCATACGTTTCTGAACCTTTCTTAACCGTAAATTACCTCTTAGCCACGTGGGTCCTTGGGAGTGGTAGGGGTCTGTTAGACACAGGCCCTGTACAAATTTCCCAACTTATTACACAATCATAATTACTTCTAGCGTCTTAGCTCCGTGCGCAATTCTGAACAACCGATGACTGTTCGTTGTACTGGACTTAGAATTTCTGAACTAATCCTGCTATGATGGTCTGAGCAGTAGTCCGGTGACTTGTGTCCAATAGAATAATCTACTTCAGTAAACGAAGATCACCTAATACGTACTTCTTCAGAACAGACAGGTATACCAAACACATATATATATATACTGAAATTACAACTCATCGTATACCAACTACGAGCAACAAATATCTTGACAACAATCGACTCGTTATAGACTTAACAATGACCTACTCGCACTTCAACCGTTACAGATGCTAGTTTTTCCTGTGATCGGAATCAACAGTGAACGTAGACGGCTGCATCGAACTTGGTCACTTACAAAAATGGTTAACATGCGATCAGTTTGGAACTACTTTCATACTTCCTCGTTCAGTATACTACTGACAAGTAACACACTGCACTTATTAACATTCAGAGACACACTCAACCATTACCGAACAGATTCGTAACACAAGATTACTAATTCGCACTCTGCACTACGGAGTGAATAAACGACTAACCAGGCGCAGAGCAGAACAGAAATCAACACAAACAACACTCAAACTTCGTAACAGTGTAATAATAATCTGACAGATAATCAGGCGAATAAACTGGCAATTCCAAGAAAACCGTTTCTCACAAGTGTCTCTCTCCATTCTCTTTACATTGCTTTATATATCTTTTTCAAGATGCGCGTACCAACTTTTTTGCACGGATTTTGATAATTCCGGTATATCAGGCGGTCATTACGTCTGTCCCACTCCGGCGACCGTCTAACACTGGCACGCACGGTGGACTCGAACTCGCAAGTTCCACAAAAATTTTTTCAGAGTTATGTTCAGATTCATTGATGATATTGGAGCACCCTGTAGATTCTGTAAACTAACAGTATTTTCTTCGCCACTTTGGTGCGTCTGATTCTTTGTGTCACTGTTCTGCTCCCGATTCACCTGTGTTTGCACCTGTAACAGTTCTTTCTGCAATTCTTTAATCGTCTGTTTGTATTCTTCAAGCTGATTTTCCTGTCGTTTAATGACTGTCATGAGACCATTTTCATGGTTGGACAAAAAACAGGACCGCCTTTGATCAATTTGGGGAACAAGTATACTCAACCATCTTCTACGAAAAAGTTTCCAAGTATCATGTACATGATTATACAATTATTGTTTCAGTGACTCGATATTTATCTTCGTGGTCGTGGGTTCAATTCCCACAGACGACGCCAAATGTTAAATGTAAATCGTTAAACTTCCAATTTCAGACTCAAAATACTTTCAAGTTCATACGTTTCCGAACCTTTCTTAACCGTAAATTACCTCTTAGCCACGTGGGTCCTTGGGAGTGGTAGGGGTCTGTTAGACACACGCCCTGTACTATTTTCCCAACTTATTACACAATCATAATTACTTCTAGCATCTTAGCTCCGTGCGCAATTCTGAACAACCAATGACTGTTCATTGTACTGGACTTAGAATTTCTGAACTAATCCTGCTATGATGGTCTGAGCAGTAGTACGGTGACTTGTGTCCAATAGAATAATCTACTTTAGTAAATGAAGATCACCTAATACGTACTTCTTGAGAACAGACAGGTATACCAAACACATATATATATATACTGAAATTACAACTCATCGTATACCAACTACGAGCAAC
>CM035413.1:83881327-83886327 GCA_020310875.1 Ceratopteris richardii
GTATGTTGCTTCTTAGAACACCAAGAGATTAATTTATGGTGGTGTAGGGCAATCAACAATTGAATTTTTAATAAAGATTTGGAAGTCAAGGACTGAAGAAAAGTTCAAGTTATGAATCATGAAGGAAGTGCATATTCAGAAGATGAAGATGTGTACACATATGTACATTATTTCAGAGATAGCCCACTTATACTTTTGATTAGTTATGAGCTTGTAAATATTTGCCTATATATACAAGGGAAAATATCGTGGCAAGTGTGTGAGAGTGTAGAATACAAGAATTGAGAAGATTTAGATGTGATTAGACACTTGAGAAGTGTGAACATTACCTCTCTCATCCAGATGTAAAGTTTTTCTAGTAATGAAGAAAACTTGTGCCCGATGTTCCTGTGCATTCTCCTTCTGTGCTTGATCATTTCAAGAATCCTTTTGTAGACATCTAAGTCCATAGTTAACGAGTATATGGTTAAAGTTTGAGAGCCTAATTGTAAACAGGCTATGAGAATTATGAGTAGGAACATTCATATGTGAAGAAGTGTTGACACTCTTCTGAAACAAATGCAATCTCGATGGTCAAAGATTTGATCATTTGCTCAATGCGCAGCTTAAAGTTTTGCATAAGTGAGGAGTCAAAATCTAAGTTGGAAGGTAATCCATCTATGGCTACAAGCATTTGCATAAATGGGTTCTAGATTGAGAGAACCAAGTGTTAGAAGTTACAGGTGTCTGAATTGACTTCTCAGAAGAACAGTTTTAGACATAGGTGACTTGTTGAGATCATTTCTCAAGATCTACTGAGTCTTTTGGAATGATTTAACTTGGAGAAGGTGTGCAAACTATAGGCAACACCTTGTGAAAAGTTTTATAAAAAACTTTACACATTTGGTAATTCAATGAGAGAGATATGTGCAGTAGACTTTCTCTAGAATCATCTTCTTCATAGTTTATCCAAAATCTTTATAATTGATCATTAATCCTCCAAATTGGTGAATGTTTTGAGTTACTCTTGATATAGAGGTGCTCTAACTTCAAGAGTAGCTTGTTCTTTTGGAGATTAAAACTCTCCATCAATTTATCTCGCACATAACACAAGTATCCATATGTTGATCTCCCATCATGAGGATTACCTGCCCAATCTGTATTACTATATATCTTGATGTTTGTATCTAATGTAAAACCATAATACAAACCTTCCTTGAGTGTACCCTTAATGTATCTCAACACTCGTCCTGCAAACCAATGTTCTTTCCTAGGACAATGCATGAATTGAGAAAACACATCAACTCCATATGACAAATCAGGCCTAGTTAATGTAGTATAGATTAGACTACCAACCAGACTTTGGTATAGCTTCATATCCTTGAATTCTTTTCCTCCATATCTGCTCAATTTGTGATTCACCTCCATCGCAGTAGGTGCTACCCTACAATCTTCCATTTTAAACTTGATCAACAAGTTCTTCAAATAGCTTTCTTGAGTCACATATACTCCATGTTGAGTATATGAGATCTCCATGCCCAAGAAATATGACAAGTCTCCCAAGTCACTAATCTTGAACTCTTTCTCCATTTGTTTCTTAAGACTTTGTATGCCCTTCTCATCTGTACATGTAAGAATTATGTCATCAACATATATGCACATGTAAATGAACCCATCATCACTTGCTTTAACAAGCAAGCTACTATCTACTTCAGATACTTGGAAACCAAGTTCCTTCAAGAACTTCACAAGTCTATAATTCCATGCCCTTGGGGCCTGATTCAAAACATACAAAGTTCTCTTGAGATTACATACATATTTTGAATACCTTTTATTTCTGAACCCTTGTGGTGGCTCATGAAAACATCATCTGAAATATAACCATTAAGAAAAGCATTCTTCACATCTAATTGACATAATCTCCAACCTTTACATGTAGCAATGGCTATGAGTTTCCAGATGGTTGTCATCTCTACCACAGGACTATAGGTCTCATCATAATCTATACCATATGTCTGAGCATACCCTTTCACAACAAGTCTAGATTTATACCTAGACACACTTCCATCTGCATACCTCTTTGTCTTGTAGACCTGTTTGCATCCAATGATCTTTTGACTATTTGGTTTAGGAACCAAATCCCATGTCTCATTCTCCATCAATGCATCATACTCTTCCTGCATAGCTTTCTCCCAATTTTGCTTACCTTTTGCCTCTTCATATGTAGAAGGTTCTTCATCTGCTTTCACCATGTAAGCCTAATCTTTAGTAGTCAAAAAAGAAGTGTCATAGCTATACCTTATAGGTTGCCATTTGTGACTTGATGCCCTTCTAAGTTCTCCACTTCTTGAAGTTTCTGGTTCATCACATTCTCGATCAAACCTTGGCACTTCTTCAACTTCAACTTGTACTTCATTGTTCTCTTCTTAATCAAATTTCTGACCCTTTGATTTACCTTTCTTCTGATTCAAAACTTCTTCATCACCTGCATGATTATTGATTGTTCCTACATAAAAAGTACTTTGCTTATCAAATGTAAAATCCTTTGATACAAGGAATTGCTTTGTAGATGGACTCCACAACCTATATGCCATCTGCTTATCATCATATCCAATGAACACATACTTTTCAGCTTTAGGTTCCAATTTAAGCCTCAACTGAGATGGCACATATGCATAAGCCAAGCATCCAAATACTTTGCAATGATCTAAGGTAGCTCTCTTGCCCCGCCAAGCTTCATATGGTGTCATATCCTACAAAGATTTACATGGTAGCCTATTAACCAAGTATGTATCTATATTTACAGCCTCAACCCACAAATAATTTGGACGATTTTTCTCCTTCATCATTGATCTTGCAAACTCAACAAGAGTTCTATTTCTCCTTTCTACTACACCATTTTGTTGAGGAGAGTACTTGCAAGTAACTTCCCTTTTAATACCTGCATTCCATAAGTAATCACTGAACTCATTACACAAATAGTCTCCCCCTCCATCTGACCTTAGTCTCTTCAACGTTTGACCTATGATTCTTTCTGTTGCGGATACTTTCGCTCTGATACCGATTGTGATGGTCATCGCGGCAAAGGCTTGAACCTTGTCAGGCCTGCGGAAATTGCCGTGCCGCCAAATAGAGAGCTAAGCTAGAGTGATATAGAACACCTCTGTAATCAACAGTAGCTTAGCAGGATTACTGTCGCTTAACTGCGTTAAACTACGACTTGAATTCCATCGGAACTTCACCGGACTGTCACTGGGACGTCACCGAAATTTTACCGAAATATCACCAGAATGAACTTCGATTTGCTCATGATTACTTCAAATGAATTTGTGTGAAGTAAGGACGTGATACGTGAGCTTCCTTCACAGAATGAACTTCTTCTTGAAGTTTAAAGAAAACTTCACAGTTCTGAAGAGCCACTTTCTGGTTAGACTTTGTACTGTGTATACATATCCATTTCACCGGAAATTGTGATCAGCTTAAAGTAGAGACGTCTAGCTACAAGATGAGCTATCTCTCATACAAAACTTCGAATTCTACTGCGAGATATACTTTGTTTTTTTACCAAAAAAACTCGCTCTCTGAGAAAACTATAAATGACAGAAAAATGTGTTTACTGAGATATCTTTGACGGAAACATTCGTCTAGTGAGAGAATACCGAGAGACACGTTTAGTAACGAACTGTAACTGTTAATGGTTAACGAACTTTCTACCGTAACTCGAAAAACTCAAATTCTTCACATGTGAACAGTGCGCACAAACTTCCACATGAACATGTGTTTTCTATTAGAGAAGATGTGTACAAATTAGCTTGGCCTCTTCTTGCTCAAGCTGTAGAAACTCTCCTACACTGAGTAGTTTCTTATTACCATCCCTCTCAGATGAATACCTGACATTCCAGGTTTCTGTTATTCATCTGTACATACGTGATCTATGGCGTCTTCTGAGAACTTCTCACTCTCTCTTCACTCATACGCGATCTCTCATCTTTCTCATCCTCTCATCATCCTCTCGTTCTCAGCATCATCATTGGCATCATCCGAGTCCTTCAATCCTTGGTATATATATACACTTTTTCTTCCGCGCTCTCATTCTTTAATTCATGTTATGCGAGCATTATGCGCACACCGCGGTTTATTGCTCTATTGCTCTGTTACACGGTTTATTGCTCTGTTACTCTGTTTATGTGCACACCGCGCACTGGTTTCGCACACTGTACAACTGAGGCTTTTGATTTTCTGAAGATTTTGCTTCTTTTCTTTTTCTTTTAAGTTTGTCTGTACGTCAAATTCGTGAGTGATTCCTCAACACTTTCTGCATACAAATGATAATTAAATGTATTGAATACCTCTGATTTATCTTTGATCACATATATAATGATCCACCTGGTAGCATCATCAACATAAATCACATAATATCTTGAACCATTAATATTGAATTCCTTTGATGTTCCCCACACATCTGTGTGTACCAATTGAGGCTTCTCTGAATACATAAATCCATGCTTATTATATGATTGCTTATGAGCCTTATCTAGTTGACATGCCTCATATCTATATGACATATGTTGACCTGCAACATTAGGCAATCCAAGCACTGAACCATCGTTAACCATATCATTAATACCTCTTTCATTGAAATGTCCAAGCCTTTTATGCCAAAGATCTAACTCAGAGATCTTTTGTCCTCCATAAGTAAACAAGGCATGACCAACATTACCTTGTATCTTCAATGCGAAGATTCTTCCTTCTTTCTTCCCTAAAACAATTTTTTTATACCCATTGCTAGGGTCTTCCACAAAAACTCCATCATTAGTGAACCTTACTTCATAACCTTTTTCAACAATTTGCCCTATATTTATCAGATTCTTTGGAATTGTAGGAACATACAAGACCTTACTCAGAAGAGTACTTCTATCCTTGGTCTTCACTGATCTAATTGACTTCACATTGTGCTTTGTATTATCACCTCTTTGAACTTCATGATTAGTTACCTTATTCTCCAAATCAGTCATCAAAGC
>CM035413.1:83893827-83921327 GCA_020310875.1 Ceratopteris richardii
TCAACTGTACCACCCGGTTTACACTTCAGCTTGTATACCAACTTAGTGCCAATGGCCTTCTTGCCTAGAGGCAAGTCACATAAAGACCAAGTACCATTGTTCATTATAGCATCTTATTCAGATTGCATAGCAGCCATCCAATTTTCTGAATTTTGTGCTTCATCAAACGAAACAGGCTCATTCTCATCACAGAGACTAGATGCAGCCATAGCATAGCAATCTGATGCAAAAGAGGCACTATGAGAGCCTAAATGAGTACGATATGACAGAGGTGCATCTAATTTGTTGTCACGCAAAGTCTGCACCAGCCATTTTGGCATAGTTTTTTCCTGCTCAATATCACCTCTCTCATCAACTGGTGCATCATGTAAATTTGCATGAGAAATGGAATGATCTGCATCATCACATGAAACCTGCAAAGGCTAATAAGTTGCCTCATTGGGACCAGCACTAGACTATCCACCTATAAAAATAGGTAGCAAAGTATCATACATATCTTTGGAGCTAACAGATGTCTCCTTAGTACATGAAAGCAATGGTTGAATAGCATCTTCCACAGAAACAACATCACAGCTAACCAGAATGCGTTTACTCTGTGGATGATACACACGATAGCCTTTACTTTCAGAACTATACCCAACAAAAATACATTTTACTGCTTTATCGTCGAATTTTCTGCGATGTTGTTCAAGCACTAATGCATATGCTAAACAACCAAAAACACGCAGATGAATAACAGATGGTTTGCGATCATGCCAAGCCTCATATGGAGTGATAGACTACAAGGCTTTAGTGGGATACCTGTCTAGTACATATGCTGCACACATGATAGCCTCAAGCCAGAAACTATGTGCTAAAGCCTGACTCTTGACCATACACCTCGCCATCTCCATGAGTGATCTATTCTTTCGTTCAGCAACTCCATTCTGTTGAGGTGTATATGGCACACTATATTGGTGTTTTATTCCACGTTCAGCCCGAAATTCACTAAAATTAGAAGACATATATTCCCCCCCTCGATCAGAAGGAGGGTGCCCAATATTTTACATGTTGACAGATTCTTAGCCAAAACCAAAAACTATTTGAAGCACATGAACACTTCCGACTTCTCCTTCAATGGATATACCCATGCATGCCTCGAAAAATCCTCGATGAAAGTCACGATGTAAAGATAATTCCCAAAAGAAGGTGTCTACATAAGACCACAGACATCACTATGTATAAGCTGCAATTTCTAAGTAGCCCGAACTGAACCATCTTTTGGAAAGGACGAATGCTGCATTTTGCCCAAAATATAGCCTTCACAAACATGTTTTCTAGGTGCCTCAAGCTTGGGCAAAGAGGACACCATTTGAGATTTCTATAGGCGTAGCAAACTAGCAAAATTTAGATGACCAAAGCGTGCATGCCAAAGCTTGGCATCTGACATAGCCTGAAAATCATTTAGTGCACATGCCAAATCATTTACAAACCTTTCATAGTCTATGAGCTTATACAGCCCACGACATAAAATGCCAGAAGCAATAATCACATTGCCATTTGACAGATCATGAACTATACACCTATCATCAACAAATTTCACAACAAAGCCAATATTGGCTAGCGCAAAAACTGATAACAGGTTCTTCTTGATCCCTCCCACAAATAAATCATCTGAGAAAGTGAAAGAACAACCATCAGCAGTAGTCAAAATGATCTGATCAACTCCCATAGTAGGATAAGAGGACTTGTTGGCGCATGTAACAGTATTCCCTGTAGGGGCAAGCTCGAGTGAAGAGAAGAAACTGTGCTACGAGGTAATATGCTTGGTCACCCAACTGTCAAAATACCAAAACATCCGAGTCTACTGCAGACATGCACTGCTCATGAGAAGATGGGTCAAAACTACAGACAGTAGTAAACGCCCATTCTTCTCCATGCACAAGATTAGCAGACTCTCTTTTTGGTGTAGAGGCCTCTGCAACTACCATTCCATCCTCTTTCATCTTTGCCTCTTTAGCAGCCAGTTTTGGACCGTTCGTTATGATATGATCATTCCCTTTATAGTACTTACAAAACAATTTTTGCTTTTCTGATTTCTTCTCATCTTTATCCTCTTCGAATGTGCAGAATTAGCAGATTTCTTCTTACTAGTTGAAGAGCTCCATTTTCCTTTGCCCTTCTGACTAGCCAAGAAAGTTTGATCTGCGATGTAGATAGATAGATAGATAGATAGATAGATAGATAGATAGATAGATAGATAGATAGATAGATAGATAGATAGATAGATAGATAGATAGATAGATAGATAGATAGATAGATAGATACATAGATAGATAGATAGATAGATAGATAGATAGATAGATAGATAGATAGATAGATAGATAGATAGATAGATAGATAGACAGACAGACAGACAGACAGACAGACAGACAGACAGACAGACAGACAGACAGACAGACAGACAGACAGACAGACAGACAGACAGACAGATAGATAGATAGATAGATAGATAGATAGATAGATAGATAGATAGATAGATAGATAGATAGATAGATAGATAGATAGATAGATAGATAGATAGATAGATAGATAGATAGATAGATAGATAGATAGATAGATAGATGGATAGATATTTAGATGAATATATAGATGGATAGATAGATGGATAGATAGATGGATAGATAGATGGATAGATAGATGGATAGATAGATAGATAGATAGATAGATGGATGGATGGATGGATGGATGGATGGATGGATGGATGGATGGATGGATGGATGGATAGATAGATAGATAGATAGATAGATAGATAGATAGATAGATAGATAGATAGATAGATAGATAGATAGATAGATAGATAGATAGATAGATAGATAGATAGATAGATAGATAAATAGATAGATAGATAGATAGATAGATACATGGATGGATGGATGGATGGATGGATAGATAGATAGATAGATAGATAGATAGATAGATAGATAGGTATATAGATACATAGATACATAGATACATAGATGCATGGATACATAGATATATATATATATAGATAGATAGATAGATAGATAGATAGATAGATAGATAGATAGATAGATAGATAGATAGATAGATAGATAGATAGATAGATAGATAGATAGATAGATAGATAGATAGATAGATAGATAGATAGATAGATAGATAGATAGATAGATAGATAGATAGATAGATAGATAGATAGATAGATAGATAGATAGATAGATAGATAGATAGATAGATAGATAGATAGATAGATAGATAGATAGATGGATAGATAGATAGATAGATGGATCGATAAATAGATAGATAGATTGATGGATGGATGGATAGATAGATAGATAGATAGATAGATAGATAGATAGATAGATAGATAGATAGATAGATAGATAGATAGATAGATAGATAGATAGATAGATAGATAGAGAGACATACATACACTGTTGGAACTGAAGGACTCACAAGGCAAGGAAGCTTATGAAGGGAGTCAGAGAGAAGAGAAAGCACAAGCAGACAGGGTAGTCAACGACGATCTGGCAAGTAGGCCAATATTTTTTCAGGACACTAAAGCATATTGAACAAGTGGACACACAAGGAGAAGGAGCAAGTAGAGAGCTCGAAGATATGTATGTCAAATCGTTAGAAGAAATCCCTACAACAATAGTGCTTTTCATCACTAAAAGCCATTGTAGATACCATTTCATATTTTTGTAGCTCCATTTTGTGCAAGCCAAGGAGTCCTTGAGCTTGAGTGTTAAGGAAACACTCACGAATTTGACACAACAAACAAGAGAGAAACAGAATCTTCCGGAAAATCAGTGCACAGGTGTACAGTATGCGAAGTTAGTGCACGGTGTGCGCATAACAGAGCAATTAACCGCGGCGGGCACGTAAGGCGCGTATAACGCGAATTGAAGAATGACAGGGCAGAAGAGCGCCAAAGAAAGTGTATATATATACAGCAAGATTTGAAGAACTTGAAGAGATACACAGAGAGAGAGAATAGAAGATGATACGCAGAGGAGAACGAGAGACAGATATAGAGAAGGAAGAGAGAAGACGCCATAGATCGCGTATGAGTGAAGAGAGATTTAGAAGTTCTCAGAAGACGCCATAGATCGCGTATGTACAGATGAATAACACAAGCCTGAAGTGTCGGGTCCTTTCATCTGAAGAGAGATGGTAATAAGAAACTACTCACTGTAGAAGAGTTTTTGTAGCTTGAGCAAGAAGAGGCCAAGCTTACTTGTACACATCTTCTCTAATCGAAAACACATGTTCATGTGGATGTCTGCGTGCAATCTTTACTTGTGAAGAATCTGTAGTTGTTTCGTGTTCGGTAGGAAGTTTCGTTTTCTCGTTTACTGTCACGACTCGTTACTAAACGTGCTTCAGTACCTTCTCTGTAAACGCATGTTTCGGTGAATAACAGTTTACTCAGTGAACAATTTTCAGTAATTTTCGGTCAGTTACAGTTTCTCAGAAAGCAAGTTTTTCGGTAGAACAAAAAGGTATAACTCGTAGCAGAGTTCGAAGCTTTGTATGAGAGATAACTCATCTTGTAGCTAGACGTCTCTACTTTAAGCTGATCACAGTTTCCGGTGAAATGGAGATGTACACACAGTACAAAAGTTAACCGGAAAGTAGCAGTTCAGAACTGTGAAGTTTTTTCTTAAACTATCAGAAGAGTTCATTAAGTGGAGAAAGCTCACGAATCACCTTCTTACTTCTTGTATGTTCACTTGAAGTAATTATAACCAAAGTAGAAGTTCATTTCGGTGAAGTTTCGGTACGACTACGGTGTCAGTCCAGTAACAGTCTGGTGAAGTTCCGGTGGAACTTGTGTCGCAGGATAATACAGTTAAGGCGACGTTAATTAGGCTGAGCTACTGTTGATTACAGAAGTGTTCTGAATCATCCTAGTTTAGCATTCTATTACGGTGGCGCGACAATTTCCGCAGGCCTGACAGAGTTCAAGCCTTGTCGTGAAACCCACCTTCAGGGCGAAAGTATTTCCGCAACAGTGGCGTTATAGCCGAAGTTTTCGCCAACAATTGGTATCAGAGCAGGTTAATCTCCCAAGAATTGGTATAAGAGCCTAGAGTATTCTCTATCATGGCAGACCACGTCGAAATTGATAAATTGGACAGAGATAATTATCCCGCATGGGTAATGCGCATGGAAGCCTTGCTTATGAGTAAGGAGTTAATGATGTACGTGACCGGAGAAGAAAAGAAACCGACCTTCGAAGATGATAGTCAACCGGAAAAAGAATAACTAGACGCCCTAAAGCTGTGGCAGAAGAAAGATGCAACGGCAAGAGCCTACATCTACAACACTGTTTCAGATCATCTGCTACCGCACATTAGAGGTTTGGAGAAAGCGGAGGACATATGGAGCGCATTGGAAGATCACTTCCAGAATACTACGAAAGCTAGGAAGGCCAGCCTATGGTCCGAGTTTACGACATTCAAAAAGAAGCCGAGTCAAAGCATCAGTGACTACTTCACTAAAATGAAGGATCTAGCAGATAGCCTTGGATCCATAAATGAAGAAGTCAAAGATCATAGATTGATAGCGCAAGTGCTCACAGGTTTGAGAGGAGATGAAAGGTGGAAACCTTTCGTACTCTCAACTGAACTTTCCTTAAATCATTTTGTACCAGAGCTAAATCAGCTACTTGGTTTGATGCTCACATATGAGCAAGACCTGAAAGGAGACGCAGATAAAGGACATAGCTCTGCAATGTACATGAAGAACAAGAAGAAAGACAAGGGTAAGTCAAAGGATGAAGAAGAGTCGAGCTCTCAGGCCTATTACGCAAGAGGTAAAGGCACTGGCAGAGGAAGAGCAAGAGGAAGAAGCCGCCAGAATACCACCAAGAAAGCTTGCTGGATTTGCGGACTAAGTAATCATCTGGCGCATGACTGTTGGCACAACCAACAGGGATCAAATCAAAGCCAGAACAATAATAGCAGAGGTAGTAGCGAAAGAAATCAAAGTAACTTCCAAAGAGGAAGACAAAGCCAAAGAGGAGGCTACGGTAGAGGTGGAACAAGAAGTTGGGGACAGAGTCAATCCTACAACACCACCTACAACAACTATGCAAATGACACACAGAATGAAAGTCATACATCATTGATGATGAACTCAATCAGCACATCTGATAACGAAGATCTAAAGGTATTTTACATTGACTCTGGATGTTCTAATCACTTGTCAGGAAACATAGAACTGATGTCAGAATTGGAAAAAGGAAGTGCGAGTCACTCTGTTCAAACAGGTGACAATACAAGACACAAAGTACAATCAATCGGGAAAGTGAAATGCAAGAGTGGAGCAGATTTGCTAACCAATGTTTTGTATGTTCCAACAATACCGAAAAATATGATCAGTGTGGGACAGATAGTCGAAAAAGGTTTTCAGGTCAGATTTACAAACAAAGGAGTATTTGTAGAAGATCCCAAGAACGGATATTATCAGATCGTTTCTGGTAAGAAAGAAGGCAGACTCTTTACCTTAAGAGTACAAGGGAACATTGGCCAAGCGCTGCTCACACATGATGAAAAGGTAATTACAGAACTTGATCTCTGGCACAAGAGATTAGGTCATTTTCACGAAAAAGGAATCAAAGCTATGATAGCGAATCAGTCTGTACTGGGATTACCAAACGTACAGAACCAACATATGATCCACAAATGCGAAGCTTGTCAAATGGGAAAAGCCCACAGGTTACCTTTCCAGAAGAAAGGATTCAAACATGATAGTGTGCTGGAACTCATACATACAGATGTATGGGGACCAACGAAAGAAGGATCAATCAGCGGATCAAGGTACTATGTTTTATTCATTGATGATGCCACAAGGTGGATAACTCTTTACGTTCTGAAAGAGAAATCAGAAGTATTCGGAGCTTTCAGGCATTTTCATGCATATGCTGAAAGACTCACCGGACGAAAACTTAAAAGACTGAGGTCTGATGGAGGGGGAGAATACTTCTCCCGTGAATTCAATGACTATCTTTGGAATGCAGGTATTAAGAGAGAAATAACCTGCAGATATACACCACAACAAAACGGTGTAGCAGAAAGGAGAAACCGAACTCTAGTCGAGTTTGCACGGGCTATGCTAAAAGAAAAGAATTGCCCAGATTATCTTTGGGCTGAAGCCGTAAATACAGCTACATACTTGGTAAACAGATTACCATGTACAGCGCTAGAAGGAATGACCCCTTATGAAGCTTGGTGGGGAAAGAAGCCAACACTTGATCACTGCAAAGTGTTTGGATCAGTAGCATATGCTTATGTACCGTCTCAACTCAGACATAAGCTTGAACCGAAAGCAGAGAAATATGTATTCGTCGGATATGATGAAAAGCAGATGGGTTACAGGTTATGGAGTCCTCTAACCAAACATTTTACTGTTTCCAGAGATGTAACATTTGATGAACAGAAAAGCTGGTATGCAGATCAGAGCCATACAGCTGAAGAATTTGAAGAAGAGATAAAAAGAAGAGAGAAAGGAAAAACAATCGTACAGGTAAACAAAGAAGACGAGGCAAGTACGTCCAGGACCGGAACTGGTATAAGGAACGAAGATGAAGATAGGTACTCAGACATACACGAAGAATATGAGCTAAGAAGGTCAAACAGAGTAAGAAGACAACCGGAAAGATACTCGTATGATACATCGTATATAACTCAACAAGATTATGCATATATGGTTAAAGAAGAGGAAGAGCCTCAGAGCTATGACGAAGCCAAAGGCAAGAAGCAATGGAAGAAGAACTCACCGCACTGGAAGAGAACAAGACATGGGAGCTTGTTCCTAAACCGAACGGTAAGAAAGTAATTGGAAATAAATGGGTGTTCAAAATAAAGAAACTTGCAGATGGAAGGATAGCCAGACATAAAGCGAGACTGGTTATCAAGGGCTATGCTCAGACGCATGGCATAGACTATGACGAAACGTTCAGTCCGGTGGCAAAAATGTCAACCATAAGAACAGTGATTGCTATAGCAGCATCAAAAGGATGGAAGCTAAGTCAGCTAAATATAAAGAATGCATTCCTGAATGGATATATATCAGATGAAGTCTATATGGAACAACCGGAAGGGTTTATAAGTTCCAGATACCCAAACTTTGTTTGCAGATTAAGAAAAGCACTCTATGGACTGAAGCAAGCTCCAAGAGCTTGGAACTACAGACTCGTGAGGTATCTGAACGAACTTGGATACCAAAGTTCGAAGGCAGATGCAAGTCTACTCATCAAGAGAACAGAAGAAGGAATGATCTACATTTGTATCTATGTAGATGACATAATAATTACAGGTACCTCAGATGCAGGAATCACAGAGGTAAAGAAACTGCTAGAAAAGGAATTCAAGATCAGTGACCTAGGAAAGTTATCATACTTTCTAGGTATGGAAATCACATATACAGATCATGGTGTATATGTCACACAAGAAAGGTATCTCCTGAACTTACTGAAGAAGTTCAACATGGAGAACTGCAGAGAAGCTTCAACACCGCTTGAAGTAAATCATAAACTGAGCAAATATAGTGGAACAGAATTCAAGGACATGAAGAAGTATCAATCGTTAGTAGGAAGCTTAATATATGCTACGCTAACAAGACCGGATCTCAGTTTTCCGGTGGGAGTTCTCTCACAGTTTATGCATTGTCCGACAGAGCAACACTGGGTTGCAGGACAAAGAGTTCTCAGATATATCAAAAGAACTATAAAGGAAGGATTATATTATCCTTTTACGTCAGATATAAAGCTCAGAGCATATAGTGACTCAGATTGGGCAGGAAGTCAAGATGACCGAAGATCAACGCACGGGTATATGATATACCTAGGAGATAAGCTGGTTAGCTGGTGTTCGAAGAAGCAACACACAGTAGCTTTATCGTCAACAGAAGCAGAATACAAAGGACTGGTAGAAGCAGCCAAAGAAGTAATATGGATGCAGACGTTACTTAAAAGCATGGGTATAGATCAAAGTATACCGATCATACATGGAGATAATATGAGCTCGCTGTATCTTGCAGCAAATCCTGTGTTTCATGCAAGAACAAAACACATAGAGATTCAGTATCATTTCCTAAGGGAAAAAGTAATGGAGAAAGAGATAGAAATAGTCTACACTCCTACGAAAGATCGGATTGCAGATATTCTGACAAAGAGCTTGGATGGAACAAAGACAAACAGATTCAAAGAGATGGCAGGTATAAAAGAAAGGAAGATATATGAAAGACCGGAAGAGGTCAAATTAGTGATTGAGGGGGAGCTGTTAAGGAAACACTCACGAATTTGACACAACAAACAAGAGAGAAACAGAATCTTCCGGAAAATCAGTGCACAGGTGTACAGTATGCGAAGTTAGTGCACGGTGTGCGCATAACAGAGCAATTAACCGCGGCGGGCGCGTAAGGCGCGTATAACGCGAATTGAAGAATGACAGGGCAGAAGAGCGCCAAAGAAAGTGTATATATATACAGCAAGATTTGAAGAACTTGAAGAGATACACAGAGAGAGAGAATAGAAGATGATACGCAGAGGAGAACGAGAGACAGATATAGAGAAGGAAGAGAGAAGACGCCATAGATCGCGTATGAGTGAAGAGAGATTTAGAAGTTCTCAGAAGACGCCATAGATCGCGTATGTACAGATGAATAACACAAGCCTGAAGTGTCGGGTCCTTTCATCTGAAGAGAGATGGTAATAAGAAACTACTCACTGTAGGAGAGTTTCTGTAGCTTGAGCAAGAAGAGGCCAAGCTTACTTGTACACATCTTCTCTAATCGAAAACACATGTTCATGTGGATGTCTGCGTGCAATCTTTACTTGTGAAGAATCTGTAGTTATTTCGTGTTCGGTAGGAAGTTTCGTTTTCTCGTTTACTGTCACGACTCGTTACTAAACGTGCTTCAGTACCTTCTCTGTAAACGCATGTTTCGGTGAATAACAGTTTACTCAGTGAACAATTTTCAGTAATTTTTGGTCAGTTACAGTTTCTCAGAAAGCAAGTTTTTCGGTAGAACAAAAAGGTATAACTCGTAGCAGAGTTCGAAGCTTTGTATGAGAGATAGCTCATCTTGTAGCTAGACGTCTCTACTTTAAGCTGATCACAGTTTCCGGTGAAATGGAGATGTACACACAGTACAAAAGTTAACCGGAAAGTAGCAGTTCAGAACTGTGAAGTTTTTTCTTAAACTATCAGAAGAGTTCATTAAGTGGAGAAAGCTCACGAATCACCTTCTTACTTCTTGTATGTTCACTTGAAGTAATTATAATCAAAGTAGAAGTTCATTTCGGTGAAGTTTCGGTACGACTACGGTGTTAGTCCAGTAACAGTCTGGTGAAGTTCCGGTGGAACTTGTGTCGCAGGATAATACAGTTAAGGCGACGTTAATTAGGCTGAGCTACTGTTGATTACAGAAGTGTTCTGAATCATCCTAGTTTAGCATTCTATTACAGTGGCGCGACAATTTCCGCAGGCCTGACAGAGTTCAAGCCTTGTCGCGAAACCCACCTTCAGGGCGAAAGTATTTCCGCAACAGTGGCGTTAGAGCCGAAGTTTTCGCCAACATTGAGGAGCATTCGAAGTAGCTACCTACCAATTTTCATAATTTTTAGACTCCGTTTGAGTCTTCAAATAGGCCCTAGAACCTCATTTTTAACTAGGCCGGACACTAGGTCTGGACACGGACAAAACCTAGTCAAAAACTATAAATAGAGTTAGAGAGCTCATTTTTGAGGTTAGCTTGTAATTGATCTAGACTTGTATGAGCATTTTGGAAGTAATCTAGAGAACTCCATTGCTTCTCACTCTTTGTCTTACCTTGTGTGTGTATGTGTGTGCGTGTTAGTGTGCTTCTCACTCACGCACTTGCACCTTCACTTGCTCGAGGTCATCATACCATCCTCACGTCTTCCGGATTGACATTAAAGGAGGTGCTACTCATCACTGAGCTACACCAAATTTTGGCGCCGTTGCCGGGGATCGAGCTTTGAGGACGAGCGTGTGATGGTAAGACGTAGATTTGAGACGTTGGCGTTGTAGGTAATCTCTTTACTTTTCTGATTTTTCTCTTTCTTACCTCACCATCATCATCACCATCTCCCACCTCCATCTCCATCATCGCGAAAATTTTTAGTTTTGATCATATCACCTTCTCCACCTCATTTCCCTCATTCCACTTGTGAGAGCGAGCGAGAGAACAATATTGTGTGCCTTGTTTTTGCATGTTTGTTGAGTTTTCTTGCATGATCCAGCTGTATCATCCCCTCCAGCACGCTGCGTAGGTACGGAAAAACTCAAAAACTGTCTCTATGTCGCCGACCTCTGTCGATCGCGATCGACAAAAAATTTGACCAATTGGTAAAACTAAGTGCACCGCTAGGACAAGCACAAAGAGCACATTCCAAATCACTAAACAAAATTAAAAAATTCTGTGTTTCTCTGTCAATCGCGACCGACACCATCGATCGCGATCGACAACCACGATCGACAACATCTGTCAATCGCGACCACAGACCCCACGACCGACTGACTGCCACGTAGGACCCTATCAATCGCGATTGACACCGTCGATCGCGATCGACAACCATGACCGACACCTCTGTCAGTCGCGATTGACACCATCGATCGCGACCAACTGAATTTTGACGATTGACTGAATTTCACGTGTTGCCACGTGTCCAGCGCGACGGACACAGCCCCGATCGACTGAATTTACGGCGAAAATCTTAGAACGCGTGTCGATCGTGACTGACACCATTGATCGCGATTGACAGGACCCACGACGGACTCTGTCGATCGCGATTGACACTGTCGATCGCGATTGACGTGTCGATCGCGATCGACAGGCCCCGATGGACACCTCTGTCAATCGCGATTGACAGACCTGTCGATCGCGATTGACAGGCTTTTTCGGCCAAAAAATTAGGGTTTTTATTCCAAGTTTTGGGGATAGTTTTTGGGCATATTGGTCTAGCAATTAGTGATTTTTGAGGTCCCTACACATGTATTTTTGAGAAAAAAAAATCTTGGGATCGGTCAACCTGTTTGAGCCCTGTTTTAGCACCAGAATCCTGAACTGGCATAACTTTCTCATACGTAATCTGTTTGCTGTGATTCTTGTTTTGTTGGAAAGCTCGTGGGGAGTACAACCAAGACTTCTACTGGTTACGGTGAAATTAATATCAGGTTTATTAGGTAGGGTATTTTGAAGTTGACCATACCCCTGGGTAGGAAAGCATGCATGAAAGTGACCTGTCCGTCATTTGAATTTAAGTCTTGTGCTGATTTTGGGACTTTCACAAGTCCATTGAGAGCAATTGAGAGCATCCAAAGCAAGGGTTTCTGTGCAAGCTTGAGAACCAGGTTCTTGAACATCATAAAGCAAGGGATCAACAAGTAAGGTCGGAATATTCTCAACTCCCTTTGTCAATTCCTAGCTTAGGCTAAGTTCGAGTAGTGCTAGGAGTAAGTCAGGACAACGATAGGCACACGACAAGTCAAAGAGTATCTAAGAAATCAAGTTCAAGGGATGACCTGTGTGTGACCGATAACTTTAAAGGAAAAGAATTTAACGTGGGACGATCAACTTAAGTGCAGAAAATTAACCCAAATATTCCCGACGACGCGATATAAGACAAGATCATAAACACAATAACACACTAAAAAAGAATCAAGTGATTGACACCAATTGATCGGCAACGAGGTTGTACCTTGGGCAAAAATTGGGCTACTTAAATAGGCATATGAACCTTAGATCAAGACGACATCTAGTAAGAGATAGACAAAGTCTTAGGTCTTCAGAGGCTAGCGTTAATCATATTGCTAGGTCTTGGGCCCAGCAGTTGAGCCACCACTCGCATTATCCTAGCTCTGAGACTAGTGAATCAGAGATGTCTCAAGGCATAGCCAGACCCACAGGAAGTTCAGGTGAGCCATATCTCTATAGGGTGGAAGGCCCCTACAAGACGCAGCTGGAATACCTTAGGGCCAACCGATTAGGTGCTAGCATCTATGAGGACGGCCTAGGAAGATCCGTGATCTAGATTAAAAACCCGGACCAGTCCATTGGACTAGAACGCCCAGCTGTCAAGTTCAAAAATGGAGCATACCTGGATAAAGAAGGAACTGTATACGTAGTCACCAGTCACCCGGATAGGACAGATGAATTCAGGAATGTGATCCCTGAGACGACATAGATGACCTAGAACAAGGGAACGTAGGAGGTGAGCCTAGGACCCCTCGAGGGAAATCTATCCTTACTAGAATCCTCAATCCTGAGTGGGTTCCCCAGGACAATAAGAGTATAGATTTGCTACTAAATCAAGAGACTGATGAAGCATTTTGGAGGTATAAATCAAATAGGCCAAATGATGTAGGGTCAATCCTGATCTATGAGTTCAAAGATCTTGATAGCCCAGGCAGAGTGACTTACTTAGATCACGCTTCAGAGAGGATCTTTGTGGTTATAGAACATGACAGGCATGCTTATACTCGGAAGGGTGAATTCGTTTTCCCCCAACCAAGATCGAATGTGTCCTATGGTCACCCTGGAGCTGGAACATCCCAAGCTCATGGAACTCAAAGAGACAGAAGTAGAGATAGGCCAGAACTAAGCTTTGCCAACCCAAGGGGCAGAGAAAGAACGAGGACGGAAACAAATAGAGTAGAACCTGAGGTACTTAGAGCCCCCAGGAATCAAAGAAATGCGGATGAGTTCCCTCTACCAAGACCTAGAGAGCACACAAGGACTTTGAGACTGACTCAGCTAGTTAAGTCCATGAAGAACTACTTCGATGGCACTGGAGATCCATATGATCATGTGGCTGAGTTTAGGCAAGTCTTGAGAGCTGAACAAGTTAAAGATATGTTCACGCAGTACAATGCCTTTGGTCTAACCCTTAGGAACACTACCTTGACATGGTTTCAGCCACTAAACGAGAGGCAGTTCAGGAGCATAGACCAACTTCTAGAGGCATTCATCATTGAATTCTCTAAAAGTGGCATAAGACATAACACTTCCTCGCTGATTCAGAGCTTCAAGCAAACCCCTCAAGAAACCGTGAGACTTTCTGGAAGAAGATTTAGGCAATACCTAGAGAGATGCCCTGTCCCTGAGTTACCCACACCAGCTAAGCAAGTGGCCTTGTTCTTGGATGGATTGAGATCATATGTGTACTTGAAGGAGCCTAGGACCATAGAAGAGTGTGTACACATGTGCATTGACATCGAGGATAACCTAGGGGAAGAACTAGAGCTTTCCAAAATCTACAAAGACTCAGATAATGCCTCTAGCCTCTCTTCCTCGCAATCCACATCAATTGAGGAACTTGCAGAGAAAGTAGCTCAGAAATTAGGTGTCACTAGCAAACAGATCCCAAGAATTGTCCCAGTAAAGAGGTGCTATACTTACCGTGGTGACCATATGGCGAATGTATGTCCCATTATGGCTCAATCCCAAGTAAATCCTAGTAGCCAATACTGCACCATAGAACGAAGATACACAAATCACACAGCACAAGACTGCCCATACAACAAGCAAGCGGTTAGGCAAACCTACCCTCAGCCATACCCTCAACAAGACAGATATCAGAGTCTATACCCACCACAATAGTATGCTAGGCCTCAGCAAAATTACCAACCGCAATATCAGGCCCAATTAAGACCTGAGCCAATGCTAGCACAACAACCACCTGTTCCTACTAATGTGATTCCGGTAAAGTATGCTGTTGCAGAAGAAAACTTGAATATAGCTATAGTCCCAGTAACACCATTAATTTCAGAAAGTGATCCCAGTGACCATAGCATTGATTCTACGCATGTTGATAGCCCCCATGCTTACTACATGCAGTCTCCTGAACATGGTGAGTCCTACTACAGTGAGGAACCGAGTGAACCTAATTGGGAGCCCGAGTATGCTAATGTCATGTACGCAAACCCCAACTCTAGACCTCAACCTAGGCAAGTAAGACCCCCATTTCATGTCAGGGAGATCATCTCATTCATAATTGTCCCTTGCCTCCACCTACACAACTCCAGTTAGTGACGATCCAAGGCTATTGCCAGGAGTGTGGAAAGGAGCATCTTTTATGGGCAAAGAAAATGAGTGAACTTGAGGAAATTCTAAGAGAAACGAGAGCCAGGATAACCGAACTCACATCTCAAACTCCCTCTCACACTACCCCACCTCCACCATTCCCAACTCCATCCGAATCGCCACCTTCCAACCCGCCTCACCTAATCCCACTACCCCCTAGAGTAGGATCAGTCCTAGCAGGGGCCCCACTCTCGAGGATCGAAACATGATGCTTAAAGTATATCAGGCCAGAATCCAAGATGGGCCAAACGTAACCGATCATGGAAAGTGCTACCCTAGAGCAGAATTAGAGCTTGAACGAACTAAAATTTGTGCTAAGATGGTGGAGTTGGCTCAAACCATGTTTGAAGCCAGCTGCCTTTTTAGCATATCTAGCTCAGCCAAGACGCAGCTGCACTTTGAAGGACTGTTAGGACAAGGCAAGTGAAAGGGCAGGTCTTCCTGCCCAGGAAGCCTATGTGCCTAACTCTACAGAGCTATACACATCATCTTCTATGAATCGGTTCACACCAGAATTCCTACGCGAGATTCAAGAAGACAAACGGGCTAAAGAGAGTGAAGTCCCTCCTCCCATTGAACTTGTGGATGATGCACACGACCAATTTCCACAAGACATCCCATCCATTTATGAGGAGCAAGAGAGCACCCAATCTCAGGAAAGGTTAGACTTTGAGTCTAACTCTCTGCAAGAATTACCCCACTTCACAGGCCCATGGGAAGCTAAGTCTACTTGTATGAGAGCACCCACAGTCATGGTACGAAATGAGGACTCAGTCATACCTAGGAACACAGAGGTAGTGAAAAACACTAAAGTACAGTGTAACCTCACCTTAGAAGAACTACTCAAAGTGAGGCCAGAGCTATGGAAACATGCAGCCAAACAAGTACCCGAGATAGCAAAACCTCGTTCCCAGGTAGGATCCCAGAAAATAGTGCCAAAAATACCCTTGGACAAGATAGGAGACATGACTGAGGGCGAAGAGGGAAACACATATCTTCCTATCACCCATCAAGGATACACCACCAAGGCCATTTTAGACTCAGGTGCAGGAGTTGCAATTGCCACCACTTCCCTATGGAAGCGTTGGGGCAAGCTAGCACTCAGGCCCACGAGGATGAAATTGCAAATGGCCGATGGTCACATAGAGAGACCCTTAGGGCTATTAGAAGGAATAAATCTCACCACATGTGGTGTTGAGTTCGAGCATACATTTGCTATATGTGATTTTAGCAAAAATCATGCCTATGAAATGATCTTGGGACGACCCTTTATGCGACAGTTGCAAGTGGTACAGGATTGGGGAACCAATTCCTTGTACGTGCAACACTTAGGTGTTACGACCAAAGTGAATCTCAAAGATTACTCTCATAGAGATGTCCCTCCTATCCAATGGAATCCCATCCATAGAGCCAAAGATGATACGGAATCGATGCATTCCATAGGATCAGGATCCTCATGGATGCATGAAGACACCCACTTATGGATGTGCAAAGTAGCAGTAGAAGAAGAGAAGAGAGAAGAAGCCAGAGAGATAGGTGCAAAAGAAACACATAGATCAATTCAAGACCCAGCCTATGCACCGATAGTCTTTCCTGAGGAAGAATTTGAACCCCACGGCTGGGCAAAAATCCTAGCAACAATGGATGTAGCCATCAATGAAGAACAATGGACATCTCACTGTGATGAAGATGGCTATGACATTTTAGTCTTCTCCATAGAGCCGATCATGGGAGAGGCACTGTTAGAAGAGTGTGAACCTAGCCCTGATGCATTTGAGGATGCAAGTGACTCCGATCTAGAGTGAATCATTATGGACCCACCTTTTGCATCCGATGAAGAATACTTCTATGAAGTAGAATTTCAACCCCAGAGGCATGGAGAGCTTACAAATGATGTAAGGCTAGCCACACATGTGACCCCGAAGGAGGAAGGAAAGAAAAGAAAGAAGAGAGAAGTCACACCAGAAGAGGAAGAATCTTTGTTTGAGGTCCCAGAAAATTTTAAGAAGTATGAGATAGACGACAGGAGAGTCATGATCAGAATGCCTAAACGAGAGGTGCAATCGGGGGAGGCCTATGATAACAAAGAAACTACCAAGAAAATAGTGGTAGCTGTGGAAGATGGAGAAGAGAGATGCACGTACATAGGCCATGACCTGACGGAAGACGAAGAGCACGAATTGTAGCCTTGCTAAGAGAATACAGAGATGTATTCGCTTGGAGTTACAAGGATTTGAAAGGCGTGGACCCTGACATATGCTCACACACTATCCCCATGACCTCGAATGCCAAACCTTCTAAGCAAAAGCCATACACATATAATGATAATTATGCTGCTAAGAGCAAAGAGGAGATAGATAGACTGGTTGAAGCTGGATTCATCTACGAAATTGAGCACACTGAGTGGGTATCCCCCATCGTAGTGGTGCCCAAGAAAAATGGAAAGCTGCATGTATGCATTAACTTAAAGAAGGTCAATGCAGCCACAATTCGAGATAAATATCCACTTCCTATCACAGAACATCTCTTAGAAAGAGTAGCAGGCAAGGAAGTGTACAGCTTCCTTGATGGATTTTTGGGCTACAATCAAGTAGCCATAGCTCCAGAAGATCAGCATAAGACGGCTTTTGCCACTGAATGGGGCAATTTTTCTTTAGAGTAATGCCATTTGGGCTTACCAATGCACCCGCTACCTTCTACAGACTAATGTGCCATGTATTTAAAGAGTTCCTGAGGAAGAACTTAGAAGTCTATGTTGATGATCTTTGTGCTCATTCGAACATTAGGCAAACCCATATTCCTCAACTCAGACAAATCTTTGATAAATGTCGAGAATATCAAGTCTGCCTGAACCCAAAAAAGTGCGTTTTTATGGTCAAGCAAGGCAAGATTCTAGGACACATAGTGTCAAGAAATGGCATATCCACTGATGAAGAGAAAGTGAGAGGCCATAGTCGAGTTACCTAGGCCAAAGAATGTCAAGGAAGTACAAGCTTTCATGGGACATTGTGGTTATTACCGACGGTTTATACACATGTATGCCATCATAGCAAAGCCTCTGTATGGACTTTTGACTAACTTTGAGTGGACTAATGAATGTGAGAACTCTTTCAATGAGCTTAAACGGCGATTATGTTCAGCACCAATCTTGACCACACCAGATTGGAACAAGCCTTTCCATGTTCATGTTGATGCATCCAATTATGCCATTGGGTGTGTACTCGCGCAGCCTACCGGTGAAGGTAATATGGATCTTCCAATTGCCTATGCTAGTAGAGAATTGAATGCAGCTGAACGAAATTATACCACTACGGAGAGAGAAGGATTAGGCATGGTATATGCAATTAAAAAGTTTAGACATTACTTGCTTGCAAATAAGTTTAAATTTTTTACTCATCATCAGGCATTGCTGTATCTGGTAAACAAACCATGAAACACAGGCCGATTAGTAAGATGGTTTCTCTTACTAATGGAATACGATTTTGAAGTTGTGGTAAGGAAAGGGAAGACTCACTTGAGAGCAGATCATCTCTCTAGACTCACATCTGGAGAAGCCCCACAAGGAGTGTCAGATGACCTTCCTGATATTTACTTGTTTAATTTGGAAGTGCTGCCGCAGTGGGCTAAGCCATTAGTGCCAGTATTGACATACGGGCCTAACCACCCAGTAATAAACACACAGGATAAAGAGGTAGTAAAAGCCCAAAAGTATCACATCATGGCAGGAAGTATGTACAAGCACACGGATCAAGGGATCTTGGCTTGTTGTGTGGAAGAGGATGAGTACGCCAAATGGTTGCAATTAGCACATGTAGGTGCATTAGAGCAACACTACTCAAAGCAACGAACCCTCTAGACACTAAGGAGACTCGGAGTGCATTGGCCGACTATGGAAGCTGATGTCCAAAAGTTGTGCAAGGAATGCCCAATCTGCTGCACTAAACCACTTGTGGAACATGTCACTCTTTATCAAGTGTCCATATTGCCAGATTGGAGTGAACCACTAGTATCCTTCCCGAGGACGAAAACCTTCCCTCCAGACATGACTCTGGCTAGGAAAAGGAGTTTAGAACAAGAAGCCCTAGATTACTCACTCATTGGTAATAATCTATACAAACGTGGTAAAGATGGTTACCTAAGATTATGTGTCCACGAGTGTGAATATCTCAAGATCTTGGAAACTGCTCACCAAGGTGTAGCAGGATGGCATTTTGGAGCAGATCGAGTGATTAAAGCGATTCTATTTGCAGGCTTGTGGTGGCCGACCCTTTACATGGATGCACATACCTATGTGAAGAGGTGTGATGTCTGTCAGCGAACTCAGTATCCTATACGCAAAGATGAAATGCCACTGAAACCTATGATGGGTGGACGAGCATTCTCTAAGTGGGGAATAGACTTTGTAGGTCCTATTAATCCCCCAGCTAAGGGTTCTCATGCTGAATATATCATTGTGGCCACGGATTATCTAACCAAGTGGGTAGAGGTAAAAGCCACAACGAAGAACGATGCTCAAACAACAGCTAAGTTTTTATTTGAGAATGTGTTCACTAGATATGGGCTACCTATAGAGCTAGTTAGTGATAGAGGCACTCACTTCTTGAATGAAGTTATTGAAAATCTGCTCCAAGAATTCTTAGTAGTACATAAGAAGTCTGCCCCCTATCACCCTCAAGCAAATGGCCAGGCTAAGAGCACCAATAAGATTTTTTGCAATGGACTGACGAAATTAGTGAACAATAAACGCTCTGATTGGGACAAACAGCTACACCATGCTGCTTGGGCATACCGAGTCGCCTACAAAACGGTACTCCAAGCCACCCCCTTTCAGATGGTATTTGGCCAAAATGCATTGCTATCGTTGGACTTATTGATACCTACACTGAAAGTAGCACAAGAGCATGAATGGACGGATCATGAACTCTCCTCTAGATTGTTTGACTTTGAACGATTAGGAGAAACAAGACTGAGAGCGGTTGCAGGGATATATGCAGCTAAGAAATGAGAGAAGGCATCCTTTGATGCCCACGTTAAGGATAAAGGTTTGAAGGCGGGCGACCTAGTACTAGTCTACACTTTTAAACAACATGCAAGGAAACTAGAGAAAAGAGGCTACGGACCCATGATCATTAATAGGATCTCAACAAGTGGAGCAGTGCAACTAGCCACATTAGAAGGCGATATTCTCCCAAGCTACATAAGCGGATGCCGAGTCAAGTTATATAAGGAACCTCTGACGGAAGAGATGCTAAGTCGACTCAACTCTGCTAAGAAACGCAAAGAAGAAGAAAAACGAATTCGCGAAGAAGCTCAAGCAGAAGCATTGGAACGCATCCGGAGAATGAAGTTGAGAAGACAGGGTAGAGAGCAACCTAGGACAGATGCATATGCAGATCAAGGATATCATGTGGCTATGTGTGAAGTTTCAGATATTAGCTCTCATAGGATAATTGATCGACATCCTTTTATAACCTTAGATATAGGACAAGGAAAGGGTGCAAGGACTGTAAGAGCCTTGATTGACTCAGGTGCAGCCACTAGTGTTGTTAAAATTTCCTACTGTCAAAAGTTGAAATTAACTGTCAATCCTATAGAAGCATATCTCATAGGATTGGGAGGTGTGGAAACCCCTTGCATGGCCTCTTGTCTTGGGTCAGGACTGGATCTATGATCATGCAGTCAACCTAAACCTAAGAAGTGGACTTCTTTAGGTATGGGTAAATCATAGTCAAATTACAGTTGAATTGGAAAATGAGGCACTCAAGGAACTAGGTAAGGCACGAACTCCTGGTCCTTCCAGGGCGCACATGAAGTTGACAATGCTATTCTTGTCCAAAACTGTATGATGCAGCAAGAGGATTGTCTCAACAACGGAGTCAAGGATAAGACGACACTCCCTTCTGTTCCAAAGGCCAGAGGGATGCAACAACCAAAGGCAAATCAAATACAAGAGCCGATTACCACCTATACTGGAGGCCAAAAACACGTGCGAAGCAGAATATCTCAGCCGTTGAAACAAGTGTGGGTGCGGAAAGGCGAACACCCTGTTGCGACCATGCCAACCCCACGGCCAAAAACTCTTATTAGTAATCAACAACACGACACTAATAAGAAGTTTTTCATAAATTCTTCTGTGAAAGTGAAGTCTATTTGGGTACCCAAGAAGTTGATGAAGGTCAACCCACAATCACGACAAATCTGGGTGCCTAAGGCTTGCTTGCGGGCTCAAATAGCTATGCCGAGGCCACACCCGGTACAACATGTTTCACTCACTGGAACATCAGATGCCCATTCTTATACATCACACGCGGACACATATTCTTCCATGAGCACAAGTAGAATCACTTGTAAATGGGTCCCTAAAAAGCCTCATTTTCGAGTAGATACCCCTATCAAACTCTCCAGAGTCTCCACAAAGTCAAGATCAAAACCCATCCATTGCATTTGGCAACCTAAAACTTGTAATCAACCCTGGACCCCAGTTGTAAATCCATGCCCACCTACTAACTACATCACTCTCTGATTACATCATTCCACTTAGCTCCTACGTCTACCAAATTCCTAACTACACACACAAGCACCGAGCACTTAATAACCTACTAATCTCTCCCGAACCTCATGTTAATGTTGTAATGGGGACAAAAACGGTTCTATCTTGTCCTTTACAATGTTAACACCTGTTTCTATATTCTCACAGAGTCAGGAGGCAAGAAGTAACATGGCAGATGCGGCAGGAACTAGCTCCCAGGTAGGCACCAGCCCCCAAGTCGTGGACATTGAAAGCCTTCCCATTGAAGAGGAATTGACGGAACGTCCAGTGGCATTGAGGGCATTACATGCCATACCGATTCAGAATCCTCCACAAGGGCACACAATGCCGGTCAGCAAAAATTCACATTGGTTTAGTGATGTGGCAGGACCTCTGGGTGAAGGCACCTACATGTGGGAGGCCGAGATAGAATTCAATGGGCGATGGGGCAGGTATCACTTCTTCACCAGAGAATTTGAGAAACTGCAGAATAATGAAGGATTGAAACCTATATGGAAGAAGGTGGGACTCTACGATTACTTCAAATTCCAATTGCCAAAGCCCGACTTTCTAAGATGCTCATATTTGATTAGCACCCTCACTCCGAGCAAAGACAAAAAGGGGTACAGCATCTTTGTCCTCCCATCTCTCACAAGGGGCAATGAGCTGAAGCACTTCAGGTTGACTATCAATTTGGTAAGGGAAGCTCTAGACATGAAAGGTATGCACATTCCTACGGAGAAAGAGACTATGGTCCCCGACAATATGAACAACAGGAATCTGACGAAATTAAAGGACATGGTGGCAATGACACCTACAATTGCCATTCACTTGTGAATGGTCATTTCCCTCTCAAGAGAGGTTCACAATGCCACCTAAGAAGATATGGTTTAGTTTATACTTGGCCGACACCTTTGATTTGACAATCAATATGCCCCACTCGATTATCGACCAAATCCACTTGGCTCATCAAAGGTGGTATAAAAAACAAAAGTCTGTATTGTATGGATGCTGTGCTCTCACCCGGATTGTGTATAGATGTTTGGCTTATGATTTGCCAGTGCAAAGAGCACTCATTTGGACCAGGGTATAGGAGTTTCAACGCAGATTATCAACCGCAGGGCCACCCTCCAAGAAAATGAGAGGCGCCATTCAGATGCCCAGTGCAGAACCCCACGGTGCGACGTTGACACTTGAGACAACTCCACGACTTTCCACCTATACCAACCGACCTAGATTTTCCTCACGGATTCACGTTAGAAGACCTAACTGATGAGGAGGTTGCTAGAATAATCGAAGCTGTTAACACGGAAGTCGAGGCAGAGCAAGCTAGTGGACAACAAACTGCTACAGACCAACCCCATCCCAGACAACCAGATGTCGTCAATGTGGAGGGTGAAGAAGAAGAAGAACAAGAGAAGGAACATGGTGGACAATCCGAGGAAGAAGAGCAGGAATATGATCAGGAAGCTCTACAAGTACTTGAGGGTGCCTCGGCTTATACAAAGGAATTGAAAAAGCTTTATGATACCATCAACAGAGTTCAAGAGCAACATAGATTGTCCCTAGTATCAGGAAAAGCCCTCATGAACCAGATCGTTGAGGAGGAAGGCGTAGACGAGCAATATCGCGCCACACTTGACATGATATCTAATGCTTTAGGAGTACCTGAGATGGTGCATACCACCCTTGCACAAGCAGGAAGAACGGAGCGAAGATACGGCAGACGTCCCCCTCGATCAGGAAAACAGATGAATGTATTAGTACCAAAACCACAAGGCACATCCACAACCACGGGCACAGCACACACCGTTCATGATACTGAGGAAACCCATACATCAAGTTCACCTCCGTCACCCCCTTTGCCACCCCTGCCTCCAACTCCACCACACTCACCTCCCACTACCAGTGTAACCACTACGGTCACCGCCTCGGAGTCCACTACCCATACCGAAGTACAGACCGTCAAACAACCCACACACCCTATCTCCACCTCTCTTGTCTATACAGCCACTGAAACAGTAATTCTAACTGCAGCCACGGAAAATCTCATTCCCCCGATCACACTTCCGGGCAGTTCGTATTCACAATTGCACACACCACTGTACCCTTTCACCACTATCACCGCACCCACAATTCCAATATTCACACTGCATCCACTGTTGATTTTATGGACATATCACCCACCCCCGCACCTCTCCCTCCCCCCATACACCCACCATCTCCCATTCCCCCACCCCCCGCTTCACCATTTTCCAGCACCACATCCACACTCCCATTCCCCTTCCCCTTCCCCTTCCCTTCTGCATTCAACACCCTTCCCACATCCACCCCTATTAATAATGTATTTAATAATATGTAATCAGTGTATGTCGCAACTACAATAGCACTACCAGCATCTGGATAACCAACATACGAGACTCTTCCAAAGCCATGAAGAACTTCAAGTACGATTCATTGATTTAGAAAGGGAAAAGCGGCTACTACAAGAACAGTATGTCACTTTACAGGAACAGCATGAGCAGTTAGTAGCCAATCCACCCCAATCAGATGCAGAAGAAAAACAACAAATGGATGATCTGCTACACTCTCAGATAACAGAGAATCTCAAGCTTCGATGCAACCTGGCCCTCTTACGCAAACACATGTCTACTGCACTCGAGGAGAATAAACGACTACAAAAACAAAACGAAGAAAACGTGGAAGAAGCCATGGAGAGTTCCCCACAGGAAATCGACCCAAATATATTCAAGGCCATACCCTCAGCAAATATGCAAATTGTGTTGGAAACCCATGCCAACCTCCTAGAAGCCCATGCAGCATTAGAAAGAGAAAGAGATGACCTATTAAAGCAGCTAGAAACCCAGCATGAGTCACCAAGCAAAGTCACAACCGCAGTTGACACGTCTGAGGAAGTCAAAAAACTCAGAGCAGAACTACTTCCTACACAAGATTAGTAGACACTAGTTTTGGTGTAGAGGTCTCGGCAACAACCATTCCAGCCTCTTTCTTCTTTGCCTCTTTAGCAACCAGTTTTGGACAGTTCATTATGATATGATCATTCCCTTTACAGTACTTACAAAACAATTTTTGCTTTTTTGATTCTTCTCATCTTTATCTTCCTTCTTCAAATGTGCAAAATTAGTAGATTTTTGCTTACTAGTTGAAGAGCTCCATTTTCCTTTGCCCTTTTGGCTAGCCAGCAAAGTCTGATCTGCAACTCGCATAACAGACCTGTTCTACCTAGACTGATCTTCCTGCAATGGAACAACGACTAACTCCTCAAATGATAAGGCATTTGGATTACCTTTCATTATCAACCAAAGAGTAGAAGCAAAACTCTGATATGAATCAGGAAGACCATTCAGAACGGTCTGCACAAGTGAGCTATTTGGTATAACCTCATCAACAGAAATCAACTATTCCTTCAAGTCTTTGATCTTCGTCAAGAAACTGTCCATAGAATCACCTTCATTCATGTGCTCACTCTCCAACTGTTTTCGGAGGTAAGAAACATGAGCCTCATTCCTAGCTTGGTACAATGTGGTAACTGTATCCCAAGCATCCTTAGCTGTTCTGCAAGAGCAAACGTGAGGAATAATGGCAGGTTTGATAGACAAAGCTATCAATGCATGTGCATGGGCATCTTTGCCATCCCAGGGAATCCACTCTATAGTAGGTGCAGTAGAAACTGCAGCATGAACATTAATATGCAGAATATCACCATCTTCAATACCTTTTGCATTAGCTTCAGTAGCTGCAATTGTAATAGTTGCAGGTGTGATAGGACGTTTTTCGACACCCTGCACAATGTTCCACAATCCTTTTGCAACCAACACATGTCGCATCATATAAGCCCATAACAGGTAGTTGGTACCATCCAACTTATCCTCAACAACCAACATATGGAATACATCACTGCTTTTTAGCCATGGCCGGTGACTAAAATACCTTCATGCAAAAAATTGATTGTATCTCAAAATGTTGAACAGAACTACCCAAACGAATTCCGCTAGACTTGATAGCAGACTTCGAGATGCTTATACTAGCGAACATAAAGTGGTATACATGTTTGGCACAAAAAGACAAGATAGCCTGCACAAGCGCTATGATAGTGCGTTCGAAGGCCAAAACGAGCTCAGATCACGATTTTGGCACCACATAGCAAAGATGTTTTGATCTCGAAATCAGCCTTAAAATCAGCAATATGCTTCTCAATAGGACCAGTAAGCAGCATGTCGTCAATATAGACAACAAATCAGAAGCACATCATTATCATGCTTAACATATAAGGTGCTTTCAGTTGGACTGTTCTCAAAACCATGTGCAATCATATAGGCATGTATCTTCTCATACGAAGCACGTGGCGCTTGCTTTAAACCATATAATGTCTTCTTTAACATGCACATCTCGTTTACATGTCCTTTTTGCACAAAGTCACGGGCCTGAAAAACATACACTTCTTCATGCAAGTCACTATTCAGAAATGTTGTTTTAATGTCCAATTGATGTATATTCCAACCATGATGAGCTGCAAGAGCATAGATGTTCCGAACAGTAGTCATACGGCATGTAGGTGCAAAGGTCTGATCAAAATCAATGCCTCTTTCCTGTGCATAACCCTTTGCAACAAGCCTAGCCTTACACCTGTCAATTGTACCATTCGGTTTATGCTTCAGCTTGTATACCCACTTAGTGCCAATGGTCTTCTTGCCTAGAGGCAATTCACATAAAGACCAAGTACCATTCTTCATTATAGCATTATATTCAGATTGCATAGCAGCCATCTAATTTTCTGAATTTTGTGCTTCATCAAACGAAACAGACTCATTCTCATCACAGAGACTAGATGCAACCATAGCATAGCAATCTGATGCAAAAAAGGCACTATGAGAGCCTGAATGAGTACGATATGACAGAGGTGCATCTAATTTGTTGTCACACAAAGTCTGCACCAGCCATTTTGGCATAGTTTTTGCCTGCTTAATATCACCTCTCTCATCAAATAGTGCATCAGAAATGGAATGATCTTCATCATCACATGAAACCTGCAAAGGCTAAGAAGTTTCCTCATTGGGACCAGCACTAGACTATCCACCTATAAAAATAGGTAGCAAAGTATCATACATATCTTTGGAGCTAACAGATGTCTCCTTAGTACATGAAAGCAATGGCTGAATAGCATCTTCCATAAAAACAACATCACGGCTAATGAGAATGTGTTTAGTCTATGCATGATACAAACGATAGCCTTTACTTTCAGAACTATACCCAAAAAATTACATTTTACTACTTTATCATCCAATTTTTTGCGATGTTGTTCAGGCACTAATGCATATGCCAAACAACCAAAAACAGGCAGATAAACAACATATGGTTTGCGATCATGCCAAGCCTCATATGGAGTGATAGACTGCAGGGCTTTAGTGGGACACCTGTCCAATACATATGTTGCACACATGATAACCTCAAGCCAGAAACTATGTGCTAAATCCTAACTCTTGACCATACACCTCGCCATCTCCATGAGTGACCTATTCTTTCGTTCAGCAACTCCATTCTATTGAGGTGTATATGGCACACTACATTGGTGTTTTATCCCACGTTCAGCCCGAAATGCAATAAAATCAGAAGACATATATTCCACTTCTCGATCAGAATGAAGGGTGCCCATTTTACATGCTGACAGATTCTCAACCAAAACCAAAATCTATTTGAAGCACATGAACACTTCCAACTTTGCCTTCAATGGATATACCCATGCATGCCTGGAAAAATCATCGATTAAAGTCAGGACGTAAAGATAATTCGCAAAAGAAGGTGTCTGCATAGGACCACAGACATCACTATGTAC
>CM035413.1:83923827-83928827 GCA_020310875.1 Ceratopteris richardii
TTGTAAAAGGCTTCTTATTGAATCCTTGCCTTATTTTAGATATGAGAGCTCTCTTTTGGATACGTGCAAGAGCTCTCTCTCTAAGAAGATTCCCTTTTTTAGTTTCCCAACTACCTACCTTTTTTTAGAACATCTTTAGTTAATGAAGCCTTTGGCCACTTGTATTCAACGGATCCCTCTCCTCTCTTATATAAGGAGAAGATCATTTTGTAGAAAAGGGGAGGTCCCTTGGCCATGGCCTTGGGCTCCATTTTGGTAATGGAAGAAGGTGTCATTTGTTACTCTCTTGCCTCCTTGTGTGCAATGGCGTTGGTCTTGGTGTATGGATTTGCATGTGTGTGTGCATGGTTGGGAGGATGTTCCCGTTTGCTCTTTGTGACGTTGGCCATTGTTGCCATTGCTCCATGAGCGTGGGTGAACCTCTCCTCTCATTCTTTGCCCCAACTTGGAGAAACTTCTCACTTCCATGTGAGGCGGTTAGGGTCTGTTGTTCCCCTTTTCTCAACAATTTTGGCGCCATTGCCGGGGACGTCGGCCTTTAGCCGTTGGTTTTTCCAAGTTTGCGTGTCCATACTTTGTGAGATGCACCTTGACACTTGGAGGAGGATGAATACGTGTGGCCTTCGGTTGGCCTAGGGTACCTCTCATCTTTTAATTTTTGAGTAGTTTTGGTTCATTTCTTTTGTTTGTTGCACACGAACATCCTCTAACCACTCTCTCTCTCATTCTCTCTCATATACACACACCTCCACATACACTTCGACGTTGGCATCACTTTCCATGTAGGTCATATTCATTTAATGTTCAGTAGGTGGGGGAGTGTCCTCATGGCTCCCTCCCACTTTCCATTCCTTTTTCAAGTAAATAGAAAAAAAAAACATCCATTTCTTTTGAGATCACGAGGAAAAAACTTGAATAGAAAATTATTATTTTTGTTTTTGCATATGCAAGATTCCCTCCATTTTATGTCATTGTGGATTGAAAGAGCCTGTGCATTGAAAACGCCCTGGCATAAGTCTATTCATTGAGTTACGTGCAGGTATGGGGGTATGGGGTTTTCTCTCTCCTCCTTAAAGGATTTGACAGATCCGTGCATGGGACGTTGGGGGAAATAACATTCTCCTTTCCCTCCCTCTCTTTCTCTCATTACGGGAGAATCCATCAGTTCTCTCCCTTTATGTCTGGGGTTTTCTTCGCTACGGAGGTAATTTTCTCCTGCGTGCATCACTTCTATGGCTATGAGCACGTTTGTTGCTCCCCCTAATTGCCTTCCGTGCTCATTGGCCTCTCCAGTTCTACTATCTACTGTGAGGTTGAGCAGCCCCGCTCGCTGGCTTCTCTAAGTTTTGTTGTGAGGTTGAGCCGCTACTCCTTCATCGATTCTCATTGCTCTGCGAGGCTCCCCCACTGCATGGGATTGAATATGGAGCCCTCCTCTCATTGGTGATGAGCTCCACTTCCGTTTCTTCCATCTCTACTAGGAACGTTCTTCAGGCTTCCTTGTTGGGTGTCTCGTGTTGTCTGGCAATCTGTTGGCTTGCACCATGGTACGCTCTTCTCAAGGCTGGTGACTTGCATTCATGTGCTAATCAGAAGCTTGTAATTTTTGTTCGTTGTTCGATGTTACCAGCATATGATTATAATGAGGATTCTAAATGCTTAAGACAAACAGTGCGTCATATTTCTATGCTTCTTGTGAATTTGCGAGCATCATATCTACATTGAAATGTGTTAATAGTTGTAGATTGAATGAGTAGATTGCGGTTTCTATTTTATGCATAGTGTGCACAAATTCAGTATGTTTCCATTGGTCCATACTAAGCTGAAGATGCAGGTTCGAAGTTCAAGGAAGGGAGCATTTTTCTCCTAGCCCATAATCTCCCCTCTCTGTCACCATTGGCCAAGAGAAGAGTGTCTCATACATGCAATTCGATGCTCATTAACTCATACTTGGAGGTCGCCATTTATCCATGTTCCCATCTCTCTCTTGCACACTTCGACATGTTTACAGCATCACCGAAAAGTTCTGTTCACTATTCTCACTCAAATATTGAAGTTGAGAGGAGATGATCAATTACCATGAGCTCATAGTTAGACAAGTGTTGTTTGTTAGTCTCGATTCTGATGTCTGTCCGCAAGAGGTGATTCACCTTCATGAATTACTTACAAAAGTTGGAGCTATCCCGTGATTATTTTCATGTCTAAGAAAGTCAAGTTAATGGTTGATTTTTGGAGTTTTAAATTCCTTTGATGACAGACTCACTCATGAGGTTACAACTCGTGGTCAACCATTCAATCGATGTCGTGAGTACCCTATGAGGAAGATATTAGTCAAAGCCATCACTACGGGTTGCATGAAGAAGCCCAAGTCTATCAGTGATCTCAAGAAGGGGCCTCCCTTAAAGGTGCACAAGATATTGGAATTTGGATAGTGCTTATGTTGGCTGAGTTTTTTGTGACTGCCCCTTTGTGGGGATTGTGTCCAAAAACTCCACCTGAAAGTTTGACAAGAACTCAATTTTTTCATTGATGATTTACACTTGTATGTGTGAGGTTTACCGTGGGCATGGTCATATGTTTTCACTTTTAAATGTTGCAAGGGCATTATGTTGTTCACGTCACTTTTATATTCATGTGTACAAATGACACATACTAAAGTATGAGGATACCTGCTAATATGAACAAGTATGATGCACAAAAAAAAATAAAAAAAAATAAAAAATCACATGTTATATATTGCAGATTGTCACACATGCACACAACATAATATTCTTTATAGTTCATTTTGAGTTAAGCAAGTTTGCATGATAAGATCAAGTGAAAAAAATGGTTGTTGGTTTCTTTTCCACTTGAAGATTATATGGTTTTGAATCTTGCTCCTTGAAGATGGCCTCATCAAGTGCCCCCCTTGAAAGACATGGTGAATCTTTGGCGACTACCCATGTATTTGCGACTTTGTCCCAAAAGGTCTATGGCTCTTTCAACTTGGAGCTAGCCAAATACAAGTCAGCAACATGGACACTCTTCATGGACATAATGATTTCTCTTGGGCTACCAAAGCTAGAATGAGATGTATGCTCACTTTAGGGTTATGCATGTTGTGGTTTGGGTTGTTAGTGATGTTTGATGTGGGACCTGAAATTTAAGTGTCACCTTCAATTATTATATTGCCCCTTGTATGTCTTAAAGTTGTAGGTAGGTGTATAGGGGTGGTTGATCTTCCACCAAAACCAAGGACAAAAAGCAAGATATGTTTAACACAAGGATGGCTTTCTTGAATGCTGTCTTCCCAATCTGAGTTGGATGCTAGAATTGATTTCTGAGTGAATTCATTGTTCTTTCTTTCTAAACCTTGAGTACTACAGACTTGAAGGGAGGGATGACCTTGTCTCCTGATCTTTGAAGCTAATTATTGACCCATACCATAATTCAGGAATCTCTTTTTGGAAACTTCCTTCTAGATATGCTAGACCTCTGAAGTGCAGACTGCTGATAATAATGCTTAATCATTCTCATGCAGAACGCACCCTTTGATTTGTAGGCATTCTCATAAAGTATGATTGTCTGTCGATCGACATTTGTTTTGCAGGTTTTGGCAACATGGTTGCAAGTCTTGGTGTTGACTCAAGGATTGGAGGTTCAGAATTAACAAGTGCTTTCCATATGTTTCCTAATTCCTCAGTTTTGAAACACATTTTTGACACATTTTTGACACATTTTTGACACATTTTTTATGCATTTTTCATTGTCCATTTCACATTGCAACTAGTCACACCTAATGTTACTTCATATTTTGGGCCTAATTCACTGTATCATCTCATGGGCTAGCAATGTTAGAATGTGATGTAAACTCATTTTTAGCAAAGAAAAAGTAATTCTTGACTATGCTTTTAAGAGAGGTTTCGGATTGCATCCAAGAAATCAGGTGGGTAATGCACTTCTGCATCACTCTGTCATCACAAGGTCCATAGGGAGTTGGTTTCATGATTGACTGATCAGGAGGTTTATGTCCATAACTTCACAAATAGATAAGGATTCTTTTGTCCTGATGGAGCTCAAATCTCTGAGTGCTACAGGTCAAAGGGTGGAATAAGTGAGGCTTTTTGCTACTACCATAATCTAGGATGTTTGAGAGGATCAAAGCTATTGAGATTAATAGATGGCATGAAGCAGGAAGTGAAACTACTAATTAAGTGTGAAAGTCACGACTTGAGTGTTTGTTTTTTGCCAGGGAAGTAATTCTCTGGTTTTACAATGTTCTCATAATGCATTGCAGACTTACACAGAATTCCAACATTGTTCTTTCATGGATCGGATAAGATGATTTGCATGAATAACTTTGGATAAAACTATTTGCATTTCATAAATGGTCGAAGAATGATAAGAATGTTGGATCCTTTACATTCGTTTTATATAGTTCTTATGCTTGCATGTCATTGTGCCTACTCACTTGTTAAGTGGTCACACCACTTAAGGCCCTCTGTTTGAAGACAAGTTATTTAGAACACCTCTTGTAAAAGGGAATTTGAGACTAGTTGTTGCACTATTGCTTAAATCAAGATTTGAATGCATAACACTCAATTAGCAATCTTGTTGATAGGAGCATAGTGTAAATGTTGGCAGAACCATAGGCTACATTAATCTCATGCTTTACATTGCAAAATGTCCCACTCTCACTTGAAAATAACAGAGAATGGAATCACTGAGACATAAGGGATAGGAGCTCTTGGTCTTGATTGGGCTCCTTGTTTTTTGGGGCTATTTTTTCTTTGTAGGAGCAAGAAGACTTTCATGCAGAGTTCTCTCTAGTAGAGCAAGTCTTGCAGCAATGGATGTTCCCTGACGTGGAAACTAAAAATGGAATTACATTTTGTCGCTGGCTCTTTTCAAATTCAGTCTACTTGTTGTGTATGTTTAAATTTCAGGTATTGGAGCTTTGAGAGAAGGCACATTGGATGGAGGCTGGGCTGACTGCCCCCCAAGGGAATTGTGTCACTCAG
>CM035413.1:83931327-83953827 GCA_020310875.1 Ceratopteris richardii
TAGCCTTCATAAACATGTTTTCTAGGTGCCTCAAGTTTGGGCAAAGAGGACACCATTTCATGTTTCTGCAGGTGTAGCAAACTAGCAAAATTCAGATGACCAAAGCGTGCATGCCAAAGCTTGGCATCGGACATAGCCTGAAAATCATTTACTACACATGCCAAATCATTTATAGATCTTTCATAGTCTATGATCTTATACAGCCCACGACATAAAATGCCGGAAGCAATAATCACATCACCATTTGATAGATCATGAAGTGTACACTTGTCATCAACAAATTTCACAACCAAGCCAATCTTGGCTTGTGCAAAAACTGATAACAGGTTCTTCTTCATCCCTGGCACAAATAAAGCATCTGACAAAGTGAAAGAACTACCATCAGCAGTGTTGGGAGAAATGGTTGGATGCACTCAGAAGATTGAGTAGATGCTGCTAATCCTGCTTTGCACCAGCCCTCTTTGACTCCAGATATACTTAGTAGACTCCTTGAGCTTCCAAATGATACCAAAATATGCTATATGTACTTTGGAAATGATTTGACTAATGATTAGACCAAAACAGATGAGTTTGCACTTCCCTAGACTTGAAAACTTTCTATTTTGATCTTGATACTTGCTCAGTCTTTCACTCAGTATGACCAGCACACTTACAATTGATCAAATTCCTTTTGGACATATTAAATTATCTTAACAAGCTACCATTTGCAAGTGGAATGAGAAGAAATGATAGACTATACTCAGAGAAATCACTTTAGCAAAGTTAGGGACACTCCCGACTTTTTAGGAGCTCTGCAGAAAAATACCAGAGAGCAGTTCGATGGCGATTTCTCAAAAATGGTTGAACCAAACTTCTTCAAACTTTGTAGTCTTGTAGAGTACTTTGTGCTGGTTCCAACAAGCCTTGAATCACTTGATTTGGTTCAGTAGATCCTGAGATATGCCTCTTTGAAGTTGCCAGACTTGGAGATGATGACTCAGAGAAAACCAGAGATAGTGAATGTAAATCTTTCTATTAGTTCACATGAATGTACAATCTCATTGGCTTGATAGATGTAGCCTAATGAGTTGGAGATGTGTAGGCTATAGTGTAGCACTCACACACTCAATGATCACAGATGTTAGCCTCGGGAATGGTGCTAGACAACCGCGACTTTTGACTTACACTTTTTATAGGAGTTGAGTTGAATTTGAGTTTGAATTCAAATTCAAATCTCCTATGATCACTCCACTAAATGTAGGGAGATATTCTCTCCATTAATCAACTACCTTTTTCCACGAATCTATCAAGTAGGTGTGATTACATGAGATGCCAAGTCATATAGACTTTTACAATGGGTAAAGAAGTAAGAACTTATAAGCATAAGTTCACATGGTCCTTTCTTCAAGTGAATTAAACTTCCAAGGTTTCAACACCAAATTTCCAAGGTTCCAAGCTAAGTGTGAAAGCTTGAATTGCACCAACAGCTCCCCCTCAAGCCAAACACTTTGGCTTAAGTCTTCATCTTCAATCTTCAATCACATCCTGCAATCCAATCATGGATTTGAATCTGCATAACTTGTTTCATCCAGAGCTTTTGTAAGTAAATCTGCACATTGCATATTAGTGGACACATAAGTCAATTGAATGTCTTTGCTTAGCAATTTTTCTCTCACATAGTGGTAATGAACCTCTATGTGTTTGGTTCTAGCATGATATATTGGATTAGCTGCAAGGTGAAGAGAGCTTGTGTTATCTCCAAAGATAATTGGTGGCCTTGTATATAGGCCTAACTCTGTATAAAGAAGCTTCAACCAGATAGCTTCTTGAGTGGCATTGGCTAGCCCTCTATACTCTGCTTCAGTGGATGACAAAGCTACTGTAGGTTGTTTCTTGGCTGACCAAGAAATTGGTTTATCACCTGCAAAACATATGTATCCTGATGTGCTTCTCCTATCATCCTTGCATCCTGCCCAATCTGCATCTGAATATACTTTAATGTCAATATCTGATGTATAAGGAAAGTACAAACCATGGTTCTGAGTTCCCTTTAGATACTTCAAGATCTTCTTTGCTGCCTCTAGGTGAGGTACCCTTGGTTTGTGCATGAATTGGCTTAGCACACTAACTCCATATGCTATGTCAATTCTGGTTAAGGTAGCATAATTCAAACTACCTACCATACTTTGATATCCTGTAATGTCTTGGACTTCATCACCTTCATGAGCACTAAGCTTTAGGTTGACCTCCATTGGAGTACTTGAAACTTTAGCTTCCTGCAAATTAAACTTCTTCACAATGTCCTGTATATACTTCTTTTGAGTGATATATATACATGAATTAGTGTAGATTAACTCAAGACCTAAGAAGTATTTCAATAATCCAAGATCATTGATCTTGAACTCCTTCATCATCTGTCCTTTGATGCTTCTAATACCATTGACATCATTGCCTGTAATGATGATGTCATCAACATAAACACACAAGTAGATTACCTCTGTACTACTCCTCTTTATGAATAGAGAAGTGTCTGCTTTACTCATCACAAATCCTTGGTCTTGGAGATATGTTGTCAACCTGTAATTCCATGCTCTAGGTGCCTGCTTCAAACCATATAGTGCCTTCTTCAATTTACAAACATAATTTACCTTCTTGGGATCTTCATAGCCAGGTGGTTGTGACATGTAGACTTCTTCAGATATCCATCCATTCAAGAAAGCATTCTTGACATCCAATTGGTACATGTTCCAGTTCTTGGATGCAGCTACACTCACCAATATTCTGATTGTTGGCATCTTAGCCAAAGGAGAAAATGTCTCCTCATAATCTATGCCTTGGGTTTGTGCAAAGCCCTTGGCTACCAACCTAGCTTTGTACCTATTGATTGTTCCATCTCAATTTCTCTTTAGTTTGTAGATCCATCTGGATCCTATCACTTTCATAGAGTCCTTCTTGGGTACCAAGTCCCATGTGTCACTCTCCTTGAGAGCTTCTATTTCTTCATCCATAGCTCCTTTCCATTCTGGTTTGGTGATTGCCTCTTCATATGTACCTGGTTCTTCATTCAACAAATCCTTTGCAAGATATACAAAATGCTTAGTTACAAGAGAAGTATCATACCCATATCTGATAGGCTTCTTACTTTCTCTCTAAGATCTCCTCATTGCTTGAGTTGAGGATTCTGGTATATCCTCTAGCTTCTTCATTTTCATCTTCCCTTTGGACTTCCATGCCTTGAATTCCTCAAGGTTAATTGTATCATCATCATCTGAGCTTGAGTCTTCTTTCTGGATTGGTTCCTCCTTGGTGAGCTTTGGGCAATCTTCTTCCATATCATAGGGTAGACTAACCTTCCTGCATTCATTCTCATACCATGAGTCATTCTCATCAAAGATGACATCTCTGCTTACCTTGAAGCCTTTGTTTGTTGGGTTGTAGAATCTGTACCCTTTTTGATTCAAATCATAACCAATGAAGATACATTTTTCAGCTTTAGGGTCTAGCTTTCCCCTTACCTGTGAGGGAATATGCACATATGCTACACAACCAAAAATTTTGCAATGATCCAATGATGGTCTCTTACCATGCCAAGCTTCATAAGGTGTCATGCCATCAAGAGACTTTGATGGCAATCTGTTGATAAGGTAGGTGGCAGTAGATACACTCTCTGCCCAAAGATAATTTGGTAACTTCTTTTCATTAAGCATAGACCTAGCTGTTTCTACAATGAGCCTATTCCTTCTTTTAGCTATCCCATTTTGTTCAGGTGAGTACCTTGTAGTTATCTCCCTTTTGATGCCTCTTTCCTGCAAGAAATCTTTAAACTCATTGGAGAAGTACTCTCCTCCTCCATCTGACCTTAGCCTCTTCAAGTTTCTTCCTGTTTGGTTTTCAACAAGTGCAAGATATCTCTTGAAACAATTAAACACTTCATATTTATGCTTCACAAAGTATAACACAGTCCATCTGCTATAATCATCAATGAAGAACACATAGTACCTTGAACCTGAAATGGAGGGATCCTTGCTAGGTCCCCAAACATCTGTGTGTACCAAGTCTAGGTAGTCTTCATGCATGAAACCTTTCCTTGAGTAGGGCAACTTGTGAGACTTTCCAAACTGACAAGCACCACACTTGTAAATCATGTGTTGCTTGGACACATTAGGTATCCCAAGCACACATTGATCCCTGCACATTTGCTTTAGGGTTCTTTCCCCTATGTGACCTAACCTCTTGTGCCATATTTCTAACTCTGAAAGTGTTTGATCCTTGTAATTGTATAAAGCAATGTTTTTGGTGTCTTCTAACTCAAAAGTAAACAATCTACCTGATTTTTCTCCCTTGGCTATCCTTTTGAATCCATGTCTTGGGTCCTCTACATATGCTCCATGTTGAGTGAACCTGACCTGCAAACCTTTCTCCACAATCTGACCAACACTCATTAGGTTTTTGTTAATGGTTGGTACATAGAGTACCCTTCTCAATAGGTTCTGGTTACCATCACAAGTTTTCACATTTCCAATCTTTACAACAGAATGTTTAGTATCATCACCTGTCTGTACCTAATGTTTGCCCTTGGGTTCTTCCAAATCAGAGAGTAGTGCCACATTACCAGCTACATGGTTAGAACACCCTGAATCAATATAAAATAAATGATCATCATTTGTACCTGCCTTGGAGGTCATATTCATGATCAATAGGGAGTCATCTTGCTCCTCTGTGTAGTTGTTGTAATCCCTTCTATTTCTGAATCCACCATGGTAGTTACCATTGTGGTTGTGGTTGTAATTGTTGTTGTACTGATTGTTGTATCCATTGTAGCCTTGGTGTTGGTTGAACCTGCCTCTACCTTGAGAGTATCCACCTCTTTGATAGCCTCTTCCTCTCTGATTCTTATAATTTCTGTAGCACTCATCTGTGGTATGGTTAGACAATCCACAAATGTTGCATGGTGATGAGTTGTAGGGTCTCCCCCTACCTTGCTTACCTCCTCTGCCCCTGCCTCTTGAAGATCTACCTCTCCCTGCATAGTTAGCTTGGGAGGTAGAGCCTTCTTCTTCTTGTTTCTTCCCTTCACCTTTATCCTTAACTTTCTTATCAGTATATAGAGCAGAGGGGTTATTACCTTTTGATTGATCTCTAGCCTTTGTAAACTTTGCTTCATGTGTGAATAGTTGGCCCATGAGAGTTGTGAGATCTGGGGTATGCATGTCCATGTAGAGATCCATTGCAGTGGTGAAGCTCTCCCACTTATCATCTGCCTTTAGTCCATTGGTTACTTGCCTTACTATTTGTTCCTCTTCAATCTCCTCTCCAATGCTTGCTAATTGGTCTGCCACATCCTTGATCTTGGTCACAAATTCTGAGACTGATTGCTTTGGTTGCTTTCTAAGGGTTGTGAATTCAATCCACAATTGATTCTTTCTGGCTCTTGTGTTAGAAGAAAAATATGATGACAAGGTTTCCCAAGTCTCTTGGGAAGTCTTACAATTCCTTATGTGAGGTAAAAGGAAATCAGATATAGAGTTAAGAAGATAAGACCTTGCTAAAGCATCTTTTGCACACCATTGGTTGAGCCTCTCTTGTTCATCCTTGGTGGGTAGTCCTCTAGCTTTGAATGAGGGCAATTCCTCATCTCTTGAGATGAATCCAAATAAGCTTCTTCCTTGTAGATAGGTCTTCATCCTTAGAGACCAAGCTTGGTAATTGTTCCTGTCCAATTTTTCAATGAATGAAGGAAAACCATCTCCCATGTTTACCTTATTTTCTCTGATACCACTGTTGGGAGAAATGGTTGGATGCACTCAGAAGATTGAGTAGATGCTGCTAATCTTGCTTTGCACCAGCCCTCTTTGACTCCAGATATACTTAGTAGACTCCTTGAGCTTCCAAATGATACCAAAATATGCTATATGTACTTTGGAAATGATTTGACTAATGATTAGACCAAAACAGATGAGTTTGCACTTCCCTAGACTTGAAAACTTTCTATTTTGATCTTGATACCTGCTCAGTCTTTCACTGAGTATGACTAGCACACTTACAATTGATCAAATTCCTTCTGGACATATTAAATTAGCTTAACAAGCTACCATTTGCAAGTGGAATGAGAAGAAATGATAGACTATACTCAGAGAAATCACTTTAGCAAAGTTAGGGACACTCCCGACTTTTTAGGGGCTCTGCAGAAAAATACCAGAGAGCAGTTCGATGGCGATTTCTCGAGAATGTTTGAACCAAACTTCTTCAAACTTTGTAGTCTTGTAGAGTACTTTGTGCTGGTTCCAACAAGCCTTGAATCACTTGATTTGGTTCAGTAGATCCTGAGATATGCCTCTTTGAAGTTGGCAGACTTGGAGATGATGACTCAGAGAAAACCAGAGATAGTGAATGTAAATCTTTCTATTAGTTCACATGAATGTACAATCTCATTGGCTTGATAGATGTAGCCTAATGAGTTGGAGATGTGTAGGCTATAGTGTAGCACTCACACACTCAATGATCACAGATGTTAGCCTCGGGAATGGTGCTAGACAACCGCAACTTTTGACGTACACTTTTTATAGGAGTTGAGTTGAATTTGAGTTTGAATTCAAGTTCAAATCTCCTATGATCACTCCACTAAATGTAGGGAGATATTCTCTCCATTAATCAACTACCTTTTTCCACGAATCTATCAAGTAGGTGTGATTACATGAGATGCCAAGTCATATAGACTTTTACAATGGGTAAAGAAGTAAGAACTTATAAGCATAAGTTCACATGGTCCTTTCTTCAAGTGAATTAAACTTCCAAGGTTTCAACACCAAATTTCCAAGGTTCCAAGCTAAGTGTGAAGGCTTGAATTGCACCAACAAGCAGTAGTCAAAATGATCTTACCAACTCCCATAACAGGATAAAAGGACTTGTTGGCGCATGTAGGAGTATTCCTTGTACGGGCAGGCTGGAGTGAAGAGAAGAAACTATGCTGCGATATAATATGTTTGGTTGCCCCACTATCAAAATATTGGCAAACATCTGAGTCTACTACAGACGTGCACTGCTCATGAGAAGATGGGTCAAAACTGCAGACAGTTTTAAACACCCACTGTTCTTCGTGCACAAGATTAGCAGACTCTGTTTTTGGTGTAGAGGCCTCTGCAACAACCATTCTAGCCTCTTTCTTCTTTGCATCTTTAGCATCCAGTTTTGGAGAGTTCTTTATGATATGATCATTCCCTTTACAGTACTTACAAAACAATTTCTGCTTTTTTGATTTCTTCCCATCTTTATCTTCCTTCTTCGAATGTGCAAAATTAGCAGATTTCTGCTTACTAGTCGAAGAGCTCCATTTTCCTTTGCCCTTTTGACTAGCCAACAAAGTTTGTTCCGCAACTCGCATAATAGACATGTTCTGCCTACACTGATCTTCCTGCAATGGAACAGAGATTAACTCCTCAAATGATAAGGCATTTGGATTACCTTTCATCATCAACCAAAGAGTAGAAGCAAAACTCTGATATGAATTAGGAAGACCATTCAAAACGGTCTGCACAAGTGAGCTATTTGGTATAACCTCATCAGCAGAAATCAACTATTCCTTCAAGTCTTTGATCTTCGTTAAGAAACTATCCATAGAATCACCTTCATTCATGTGCTCACTCTCCAACTGTTTTCGGAGGTAAGCAACCCGAGCCTCATTCCTAGCTTGGTACAATGTGTTAAGTGTGTCCCAAGCATCCTTAGCTGTTCGACAAGAGCGAACGTGAGGAGTAATGGCACGTTTGAAACACAAAGCTATCAACGCATGTGCATGGGCATCTCTGCCATCCTAGGGAATCCACTCTACACTAGGTGCAGTAGAAACTACAGCACGAACAGGAATATGCAGAATATCACCATCTTTGACACCTTCTGCATCAGCTTCAGTACCTGCAATTGTAACAGTTGTAGGTGTGATAGGACATTTTCCGATACCCTGCAGAATGTTCCACAGACCTTTTGCAACCAACACATGTCGCATCATATAAGCCGATAACGGGTAGTTAGTACCATCCAACTTATCCTCAAAAGCCAACATATGGAATACCTCACTGCTTTCAGCCAAGGCCGGTGACTAAAATACCTTGATGCAAAAAATTGATTGTATCTCAAAATGTTGAACAGAACTGCCCAAACGAATTCCACTAGACCTGTAGCAGACTTCAAGACGCTTATACTGGCGAACATAAACTGGTATACATCTTTGGCACAAAAAGACAAGATAGCCTACAAAAGCGCTATGATAGTGCGTTTGAAGGCCAAAACGAGCTCAGATCATGATTTCAGCACCACAAAGCAAAGTTGTTTTGATCTCAAAAACAGGCTGAGTATGCTCACCAAAATTTGTGCAATTTTGAGAATGCAAACAGAGGAGCGTCAACGGCACCTAGATGAAGCGATGACCTATTGTGATATGAATTGTTGGAGTTAGACATCTAAGGAAGCACGCGAACAACACAAGGAAGAAGAAGAATCTTGGAGCACAACACACAATACTTTGTATTACTAGAGAATGTACAAAAATAAGTAGCCCATTAGGTATATACAAGCCAGGGGAAAAAAACCTCCTAAAGAGGGAAAAAAGTGCCCCGGCGGTCTTAGTGTGTTCACACACATCACTACATAAATATATCAACAATATATATATATATATATATATATATATATATATATATATATATATATATATATATATATATATATATATATATATATATATATATATATATATATATATATATATATATATATATATATATATATATATATATATATATATATATATATATATATATATGTGTGTGTGTGTGTGTGTGTGTGTGTGTGTGTGTATAGAGAGATAGATAGATAGATAGATAAATAGAAAGATTGATTGATAGATAGATAGATTGATTGATTGATAGATAGATAGATAGATAGATAGATAGATAGATAGATAGATAGATAGATAGATAGATAGATAGATAGATAGATAGATAGATAGATAGATAGATAGATAGATAGATAGGTAGATAGATAGATATAGATAGATAGATAGATAGATAGATAGATAGATAGATAGATAGATAGATAGATAGATAGATAGATAGATAGATAGATAGATAGATAGATAGACAGACAGACAGACAGACAGACAGACAGACAGATAGATAGATAGATAGATAGATAGATAGATAGATAGATAGATAGATAGATAGATAGATAGATAGATAGATAGATAGACGAATAGATAGACAGATAGATAGATAGATAGATAGATAGATAGATAGATATGTTAAACGATGTTTATTCTTCTAATTGTCAGAAGTGCATTTAAGTGATTCTTGGGTTCTTGGGAGTGGAAGGGGTCTGTTAGACAGAGGCCCTGTACTTAGTTCCCAAACTCACTGCTCGCACCCAGCAATATACTAATGCTGAGACTCTATCAAAATCTGTTGTACTTAGACATTACAGTTCACGGTCTTAGCTCAACCATGTGTACCGAATACACTAAGATGCTATGTTGCATCTGCACATAACTTACTGAACATATCAGAACAAGAGTATTTGTTCAGCCTTCATAGAATGGATACCACACTCCGTCCAATATCCAGAAAACAGAGAGAATCCCAGTGTTCGGATACACCGTACTGAAGATTTAGTACGCAATCCAGGGAATCTTTACTGTAACTTAAACTTGGCCGTATGGAACCTGAACCTCAATACTACAGACAACTTAAGACAACACGGATACCAGAAGAATTACCATGTCTGCATAGACTTCGCCACATATTTGCAGAACATTTCAAGAAAGAAACAACCCGATGCGAGAACTAGCTGAGTCTCACAATTGTCATGGATACCATCAGACAATCGATAAGCCGAACACAGATACACAAAGAATACTCAGAAAGTCGCCAAGATACTCTGGATTACTCAATTTGACACACAGTACCACTATAGACCAATCACTCAGATAGACAGTCTGGTGATCTTTCGTACGTCTATGAAGTTAACAAACAGAACAGATGTCGACGGAAGACAAGACAAGAGACGAACATGAACTCAGAATACTGGAGATTATGTGAACAGACACTATAGTAACGACCCGCTCAGTCACCCAGACAGACAGTCTGGTGATCCATCACGGAACCGTCACTGGCGCGCCTTTCTTTGATTTATATAACTTTTTTACAAACTGTTTGTAACAGCTTTTCACTCGTGCGAACAAGATTCACCTACACATTCCCAATCTGGCGGCCGCTAACACTCTGCCACGCATGGTGGACTCGAACCCGCAGGTTTTACAAAACTATTGCTAATCGATAATACCTTCTAAGTACATATTTCTAGCTAATCTAGAGGTTCGGGCGATCTTTTTCTTTAGAGTTTCTAATAACTATTTTAGGGTGTCCAGTTCTATAAACTGTGCATCTATTTGTACCAAACTTAGAGCTATGGCTTCATTGAGCAAAATTTCCGCTTGGGTCTGCAAAAAGGCTTCTGTAAGTAAAATTCGTTTGCCAGCGCCGCATCTTTGGATGTCTTCATTTTGGCAACCTGTTGCTCCATCTTTTGTACTCTTTCCTTCTGATTTTCCAGTTGATTCTCTCTTCTTTCGATTTCTTGAATTTGAAAGTTTATTGTTCTTGAGTATGATTCTTTTTCGTGTATGAGATCTAAAATTAGCTTCTGTGTCTGAGCTTCCTTGGTCAAATAATGCTTGAGCATATTGTTGACATCTGATAGATTTTCTTTTGTCCTTTGAAGTTCTTCTTCTGTTAGCTTAGCTTGGGTCTGGTGTTCTTTGTTTTGTTGCACCAGCTTGTTGAGTTGGACTCTGGTCTCTTCCAATAGATTTCCTAATGCTATTCTGGCATCTTCTTTATCCTTTAGCTCGATCTTCAACTGACTGTTTTTGGCCTATGCTTCACTTAATAGCTTGTCCTTTTGGTTGAGATCTGCTAGTGCGGCATCTCTTTGTTCAGCAATTTTTTGTTGTTCTGCAAGTTGAGCTTGGAGTTGGGTAATTTGTGAGTGGAGCTCATGGTTTTCGGCTTTAACAGCATCTATCTCTTCTTGCTAGGGTGTGATGTCTGCTTCTAGGACGTCCACCTTGTGTTGTAGCTCATTCCGGATGCTATCTATGACTTCTCTCATTTGGATTGGTAATTGCTGTGATAGGTTGATGAGCAATTGACCCATGTTTGCCAATTCAGAGATTACGAGAATCGAATGAAGTGGGAGATGTTGGCGAGGTGGAGATGCGGACGTGGTGAGGAGTTGTTGGGAGTTGGGTGGTGAGTAGTTCGGGGATGAGGAAGAGGAGTCAACGGTTTCGGCAGGGTGAATGGGTTGGATGGGGATAATGGTCTCTATTGGTGGCTCCGGTGGGGGAGTGGGAAGAACAAAGTTTGATTGTTGTACCTTATCGCTGGTTTGTTGTGCAGTTTCTTCAGCTGTGGAGTCAACTGCCTTAAGTAATTCTTTGAGCACTTCTTTAGCAACTTGTTCCTGATCTGCTTGTTGTTCCCTTTCGGACTGTTGTTGGGATGCTTTTTCTCTAGAAGTTGTGTCGGCTTCAGTATGATTTTCCTGTTCTTGTTGCTCCTGGGAAGATGATTGTGCGGAGGATTCATGCTGCATCGATGTTGCGGTGTCGTGGAATGTTTCTTCCTCATGTTTTGCTTCTTCTTCATCTTTGTTTTCTTCGGTTGATCACTGTGCTTCGCTCTCAGAAGAACTGATTCTGATCCTCTTTCTGCGGAAGAGTTGGTTTAGCTCCTCTTCATCTTCTTCCTCATCGTCCCATAATTGTACAGATTCCTCATGTCTTAGAATAGGCCCTCGAGGTGGTGGTTGTGCTACGAGTATTGCCGGAAAAAGAAAGGACAGGATGTGCGGCAACCTGGACCTTGGCATGCCTCCTTTGTTCACCTGTTTAATTATGGATACGCACTCTCGGTGAATGCGGTGGAAGAAAAATGATGCGAAGTTTACTGGTTCTTGAGCAGCTAAATCTATGGTGGAGTAGAAGGGACGGGATATTCCATAGGTGCGTTTCTGTAGATTGAGAATAGCTACTAAGAATTGGAGGGCTGATCTTTCTGGTTCCGGTCCACACAGGATTGCATACTCCTTTGAGGAATACCTAGGAAATAGTTCTATCATTCTTGCGACTGGCAGACTCGGGCCGTTTTTCCGACCTTGCGAAGGGAGTCCAAACGCTTCTGCAAAAGCTTGGAAGGCGATAAGTGTACGGGATGGGAGGGAGGTGATCGACCAAATCTGCTCGGTGGCAGGTGTATTGGCGATGGCGGAGATGATCTGGGCAAAGAATGGGTGGGACTCCACTGAACGCCAAGGCAGTTCAGTGAAGTTGTTAAGCCCACGAATGCGCAGGAACTCTCCTACGTCAGCAGGGAGTCCATCACGGAAGGCGGCATAGTTAGCCAAAGCTTCCATGGTGCACACAGAGACAGTAAGCACAAGCACGTAGAGCACAGGGTAAGCACCCAGAGCACAAATCACACAAACACAATAGCGATTTTCGATGAAACAGAAAAGGTTAAGTAGATGCGTTGCAATGGAGAGCAATCAAGGATGACTAATCATCGTGCGGTATTGAAATGATAATTCTTAACTTCGGTGTGCATGCGTGAGTAGTTGGAAAGGGCAGGGCGGCTGTGGACATACTTAGGGATCAAAACGCGGATATTTACAGACTTATTTTATTAAGCACGCCAAAAAAGAAAAGAAAATAAAGAAAAGAGAACACCAAAAAAAATGCAGCTAAGTGAAACGTTTCAGTGTGGGTTAGATGTGTGTTGATACGGCCGCAGCTTCGAACCGTTGATGAGTTTCGGAAGAGGAATTCCGGTCAATGTAGTCAACCAAAAATTTGTTGGGCCCACTTGTTCTGAAAAGGCTCTAATGGCAAGACGGGTTGTAGAGGGAAAAGATGACGTTGCAGGGGCTATCTAGATCTCTGACAACTATCACATTGTTTGACAAACTGTGATACATCCCTGTACATAGTAGGCCACCAGAGACCACTTTGCATAATTTTCCGATGTGTTAAGTCTGCAGCAAAATGGCCACCGGAAGGAATTGAGTAAGCCAAATTAATGACTAAGTTAACTTCATGTGGTGGAATACAACGAAGTAAAACTCTAGTGTGATCTATATAGTATAATTCCCCAGCAATCAACCAAAATCGGCGACTGAAAACTGAAATTTTCCTTCGTGTTGCAGGAGAAGTCTGAGTAGGAAGGTATCCATCAGTGAGGAAGGTTAAGATCTGATCATAATATGTAGATGGCATCGGTGGGTCTGTAATTTCATCATTAGTTGGTTCAGAGACATAAATTGCCGGTGTTGTGTCATCTATACCGACCGGAGCTTCACCGGAATCTAAGCGAGACAGAAAATCTGCTAAGGCATGTGAACTGCCTGGCCGATGAATAACTTCATAGTCAAACTCTTGTAATAGTAGAACCCATCGAGCTAATCGACCACCTAGATGATGTTGCCGAACTAGATAGACAAGTGCAGCATGATCTACATGAAAAGTAAATCTACGGCCCAGCAAATAATGTTTGAATTTCTTGATAGAATATACTAGACCTAGACATTCTCTCTCTATTACAGAGTAATTCTTTTCAGCAGGGGCTAATCTTCGACTTGCATAGTACACTGGTCTGAACCACTTATCGGTTTGTTGCATTAGAACGCTTCCTATTGCTATATCTGAAGCATCAACAAATACATGAAATGGGCGATCCCAATCACGAGGCTGTAAGATTGGCACCTGTGTTAGTAATCCCTTTAGAAGATCAAAGGCAGTTTGACAGTTCGGGGTCCAGTCAAACTGTCGAGGGGTCTTGGTTATCAATCGGTTCAGTGGTATTGCCAAATGAGCAAGCCACCGCAAGTGCCGACCATGCCATCTTACTTGGCCCATAAAGCGCATTACTTCCTTAGGTGTAGTGGGTATAGGTGCTTCTAACACAGCTGTGATTTTATCTGGATCCACCTGTATGCCCTGTGCAGATACAATGTGACCAAGTAGCTTTCCACATGAAACCGCAAACACGGATTTGTTTGGGTTTAAACAGAGTCTGTATTCTCTGCACTTTTCAAAGCAGCACCGTAAATGGAACAGGTGTGCTATCATCTTACCGAAAATTGAAAAATCATCAAGATATACTTTCATAAAAGAGGTAAGGTAAGGAGAAAATATTTCCTGCATACACCTTTGGAACGTACTTGGGGCATTCCTTAATCCAAACCACATAACAGTACATGCAAAAACACCCCAGTTGGTAATGAAAGCGGTCTTCGGTATATCCTGTTCAGCCATTCTAACTTGATTATACCCACTGTACCCATCTAAGAATGAATACATTTCATGTCCGGCTACTCTATCAAGCATTGTGTCAAGAAAAGGGAGCCGAAATGGATCAAGCACTGTAGCTGCGTTCAATTTCCGGTAATCTACACATATTCGTAACTGCTTATTCTTTTTAGGGACAATAAAAATTGGTGAGATCCATTCAGCATGTTCTACTGGTACAATAAATCCGACTTTGAGTAGCCTATCAAGTTCTGCCTTTACTTGTGATGCATAGTTTGGATTCATCCGGTAGCTGGGTTGCTTAAGTGGTTTTGCTTCCGGCTTCAGCATGACCCTGTGTTGATAGATGCGCGGATCCAAACCCTTCATATCTTTGTAATTCCATGCAAATACATCAGAAAATTCTCGAAGTAGTTGGATTAGATCTTCTTGAAATAATTCTAGTAAGCTCTCCTTTATCTTAACAGGTCGTGGATTTTCTTCATCACCCAAATTGTAAGTGGTCAGTTGATCTTCTGGAACATAAAATTGTCGAGGCTTCTCTGTATACTCAGCTGGCTTAAAAAGTTGTTATAGATCAGCGTCATCTATGGTAGCCTTATCTTCTTTCATATCTTTTTCTGTTACAGTCATCATCGTACAAACTGAAGGATTCCAATTATCTACAACAGATTGTAGATCAATAGTTCTTAGGGAGATCAAGTCAATGTTATTTTTCAGAAACTCTTCTTCTTCATCATCTAACAACCCATCTAGCATATGGACTGGTTCTGCAAAATACGGTCTAGCATGCAACTTGCAAGGTTGTATATCATCTAATTTTACAATGTTTTTACGATTATTGTCTTTGAAAGTGAGTTCCTGTGCAAACCAATCTTGTATCACCTTAGCGTGCTTCAGCCAAGGTCGGTCGAAAAGGAGATTATAATCAAGGGTGGATTTCGGTAATTCTAGTATGACAAAGGTCATCTTAAATGTTGTACCTTGTAAAGTTATTGGTACATTTCGTACAAGTCCTATGGGATGGACTCTTGACTGGTCGGCCATTCTGACAAAAAACTGAACTGGTTCGATTTCGGTCCACCCTAACTTTTTACACAGTGCAGCAGTAGCAATGTTGACACCAGATCCTCCATCAATTAGTACCTATGTGATTTTATGATTTTTATACCATACCGTAATTAAAGGAACTGAACGATCGACCGTAGAATCGGGTTCTGGTTGCACTGTTGTTGTTACTGGAATACAAGAAGGCACAGGACTGAACTTCTGTTGGAATTGTTGTTGAACTCCCGGTACTAGTGCAAGTAACTGGCCCAGAGGAAGAGTGATGGATGCTTTAGATAAAGTTTCCCAGGCCTTTTGTGATTGGGTTATATTTTCCACAGATTCTGAAGATGATGCGCCTGCTGAAGATGATGTGCCTGCTGCTGAAATAGAATCCTGTTGTTGTGTTCCTTCCTTGGTTAACGGAGTCTGGGTCAACGGAATAGGATCTGGGAAGACTGGAGGTTCTGCGGTGGTCCATTGACTAACTTTATCGTACATCCTTTGTTGTTCGCGTATGCTTGGTTCAAATATTTCTGCTGCTGGTTGCAGTTGTTTACCGGATCGGGTCTGAATTACTGCAGCGTGCGTTTCTACTGGTGTGATTTGTACCATATTAGCCATTGGGTTTTGACGTTCTTTCTTCCTCTGATCATACTCAGCTGCATCCTTACAAAATCTTCTAATGTGGCCAAATTCACCACAGAAATGACAGCGGGGTGGTGGCAAATTGGGATTTTCTAGTGCTGGTCCGGCCTGCCAGCAGTTTGCATTGTAGTTATTATTTCTCTGTCCTCTATAATTTCGATATCCTTGTTGCTGGTTGTTTCTCATTTGCGAAGGTACATAGTGATTGGCTGGCTGCCCTTGTTCCTGTATAATTGCATTGACCGTTGCTGTTCCCTGCACTTTGGCGTTATAGGCACAGTTTTCGGTGGTGTGTCCAGTAGTGTTACAGATAGCACAAAACAATTGATTAAGTGCACAAGTGGCACTAGTATGGCCTGAATTCTTGCATGTAGTGCAGTACATCTGTCTGGTCGGGTCTTCGGCAATATTTCTATTTGCTTTTAACCACTCCAGATCTTCTGTAAATCCTCCAACCTTGTTTTCCAGTTGCAAAGCCATTGCAATCACTGCATCTAGCGTCATAGCTCCTACATAGCGTATGATCATAATGTGTTTAAGTTGTGGAGTCAAGCCATTGATAAACCATTGAGTATTAACGTCATCCGGTAGGTTGGCATGTGTTGGGGGATTCTTTGACAAGAAGGAGTTTGAGGGTTTGTAGGAGAAAATGAAAAGACCAAAAGAGAAAATACACCTTGGAAGTTTCTGCCGTTTGATTACAGTAAGAAAAGTACAATGTTTGAAATACAAGATACACCAATACCTCTGTGCACAAACCCACAGAGTGCCCAATTACAAAATATCCAATATCCCAATGTCCTCTTGCTGCCGACCTCCTCTGCAACAGACCTCCACCTGCTTCAAGCTTCTCCTTGTGCACACCTTGCACCAAGCTTCCACAAAGGGGGAGGAGTGAATACCTGCTGTCGGCAAGCGTGCACTGCCAAAGGACCTTGAGATACTTGGGGGAACTATAGCTTAGCACTTCTCTGCACCAAAATCCCTGGTCACTCTCTATGCACCTTGCACTTCTACTTCTGTGCGACGTACTCAGGTGACCCTTGCACTTCTCTCTCTTGCTCCCCTTTAGCCTATGCTCTCTTGCTTATTCCCTTGGTCCAAGAATGGTTCTTCCTTGATTTGAGTGTGTCGATCACGTACGCTCTTAACTGCAAGTGAATCTTGGTGCTCACTTTGATGTTCCAAGATTGCTCTCACAAGTGGCAGCCAACTACTCACTGTTTTGTCCTGTAGTGACTTTAGTCTAAAACCAAAAATTTTAATGGGGGGCCATACTTTCACCTGTGCGTACACTTTGCCGCTTCACATGCCTTCACATTTCCTTTTAATTCTTCACTTTTGCACATAAGGGGGGTTCACCTGAACCTTCCAAAACACTTTAAAACACACTTTGAACCTTAGGGAAATTAGAGAAAGTACCTCTGCAACCTGCAACCTATTTTCTCCAATTTACCCTTTGTGGACAATTCATTGTGCACTACCTGTGCACTTTAACACCTGCACTTATGCACTTTGACTTTGCACCTGTTGACTTTGACCTTGACCTTGTTGACTTTGACATGTTGACTTTGACCTGTTGACTTTGACTGCAGTTGACTTTGACCAACATGACTTTTATGGGCTCAACAACATGTGCTGGTGGTAACTGCCTCAAATGAAACCTGAATAGAGTGGCGTATTCCTGTACTGTTTGATTTATCTTCTGTCTATTGTTTTGCAGGTAGTCAAAAATTTTGGCTGGATTCTTCTTTAGCCTGAATCTCTGCAAAAAGGCATCTCTTACTACTTCATAAGTGCCGAAATGGTTAATATCATATTCTGTAAGCCATCTAGCTGCTTCGTTGACCAATGTTGATTGGAAAACAATAGCCTTATACGCCAGATCAGGTGGATGGTTGAGCACTACGTAACTTATCTCAAACGTGCGTACATGAGCATCCGGGTCATCTCCTGGGAATCCACCAAATTTGGTGTACGTTACTCTAGTTGGAGTTGGCCTTGGTGGGCATAGTTGTTGTTGTTGTTGTTGTTGTTGTTGTTGCCCGTTCATGGCTCTGATGGTTGTATTGTGACTATCTTCTGTATCCCGGGGCTCAATATCTGAACTATTGGAGTCTGTATCGTCGGCCTGTGCACTTTCCGGTTTGATAATCTTGTTCAGTATGTTTCGAATCTCGGTTTCGAACAGGCTACCTTCCTTCTTGATATCGAATGTAGGGAAGCTTACTCCCAATAGCAGTGACTGGGCTGAAGATTCACCGAGAAATGGTAAACCGTCGCCGGAAAACTGCGATCTTTCAGCAACTGTTACCGAAATATCACTGGAATGTGTCGAATCTTCACCAAAACAAGGTGTTTTTTCTCCTTCACTAATTCCCTTGGCTAAAGGTTGCTAGTCGTAAACGGATTTGAATCTTTATCGAATGTTGTTAAACTAACTTCACATTGCGTCCTGGTAGATTCTAGAGTAACTATATCTTCGCCAGACTGTGCCGAAATAGTACCGGAATTTACCAGAGGCGTAACACGTTCCATCGGAATATGACTGGAATCACTACTAACGTTCTTGACTTTCTTGACAACTGGGTTAGACCTAGTTGTACTTCTACCTCCCGGAGTCGTTCTTAGTAAATTAAGTACCCCAGGCTGGCGGTTCTTTGGATACGTTTCACCGGATCGAGTAACTGGCATGTATCATCTTTTGTACTAATTGCGTACTGTTACTGTCGATTAAAAATTTACAGTCACGTTTTCACAACAGGTTTGCAACAATTTGATTTGTTGCCACCTTCCCACAGACGGCACTAGTGTTAAACATTGTTCATTCTTCTAAGTGTCAGAAGTGCGTTTAAGTGATTCTTGGGTTCTTGGGAGTGGAAGGGGTCTGTTAGACAGAGGCTCTGTACTTAGTTCCCAAACTCACTGCTCGCACCCAGCAGTATACTAATGCTGAGACTCTATCAAAATATGTTGTACTTAGACATTACAGTTCACGGTCTTAGCTCAACCACGTGTACCGAATACACTAAGATGCTATGTTGCATCTACACATAACTTACTAAACATATCAAAACAAGAGTATTCGTTCAGCATTCACAGAATGGATACCACACTCCGTCCAATATCCAGAAACACAGAGAATCCCAGTGTTCAGATACACCGTACTGAAGATTCAGTACGCAATCAAGGGAATCTTTACTGTAACTTAAACTTGGCCATATGGAACTTGAACCTCGATACTACAGACAACTTAAGACAACACGGATACCAGAAGAATTACCATGTCTGCACAGACTTCGCCACATATTTGCAGAACATTTCAAGAAAGAAACAACCCGATGTGAGAACTAGTTGAGTCTCACAATCATCATGGATACCATCAGACAACCGATAAGCCGAACACAGATACACAAAGAATACTCAGAAAGTCGCCAAGATACTCTAGATTACTTAATTCGACACACAGTAACGCTACACACCAATCACTCAAACCAACAGTCTGGTGATCTTTCGTACGTCTATGAAGTTAACAAACCGAACAGATGTCGACGGCAGACAAGACAAGAGACGAACATGAACTCAAAATATTGGAGATTATGCAAACAGACACTACAGTAACGACCCGCTTAGTCACCCAGACAGACAGTCTGGTGATCCATCACGGAACCATCACTGGCGTGCCTTTCTTTGATTTATATAACTTTTTTACAAACTGTTTGTAACAGCTTTTCACTCGTGCGAACAAGATTCAGTTACACATTCCCAATCCGGTGGCCGCTAATAGATATATATATATATATATATATATATATATATATATATATATATATATATATATATATATATATATATATATATATATATATATATATATATATATATATATATATATATATATATATATATATATATATATATATATATATATATATATATATATATATATATATATATAGATAGATAGATAGATAGATAGATAAATAGATAGATAGATAGATAGATAAATAGATAGATAGATAGATAGACAAATAGACAGATAGATGGATAGACGAATAGATAGATAGATAGATAGATAGATAGATAGATAGATAGATAGATAGATAGAAAGATATGTTGATATACTGATAGATGAATGGAAGAATAGATAGATAGATAGGTAGATATATAGATAGATAAATAGATAGATAGATAGATAGATAGATAGATAGATAGATAGATAGATAGATAGATAGATGGAAAGATAGATAGATAGATAGACCGATAGATAGATAGATAGATAGATAATGAGACGGACAGATAGATAGACACCCAGACACATAGACACATGGATAGACAGATAAATAGATAACTACAAGGAATACGGGCGCATAACGACGTTTAAGGCGACACAATTTCATCGCTATAAAATTGCAAAATGCATTGCAATGAGCATTGACCATGCACCGTTGATTAAACAACGAGCCAAGCGATGTTTTTTGTGACGTGTGGCACGATAGGTTGTGTGACGCTCACATAGAGCATCGCTAATGCAATGGTTTTAAAAAGCATCGCATAAGCGATGCTTTTTGCATCGCATAAGTCACTCTAAAAAATGTTGCTTATGCAACGCAAATTCCAATGGTTTTTTCGATGTGTTACCATTGCTTACACGACGGTCAGTTGACAGAAAAAAATTAAAACGTTGGAGGCTCTTCAATAGATAGATAGATAGATAGATAGATAGATAGATAGATATATAGATAGATAGATAGATAGATAGATAGATAGATAGATAGATAGATAGATAGATAGATAGATAGATAGATAGATAGATAGATAGATAGATACATACATACATAGATAGATAGATAGATAGATAGACGATGCCCATACTGACGGTCATGCCTCGGCGTCGGTATGATCATTGAAAATGCTTGAAAAACCACGGATGCAATACCGACGGTCATTTAATCGTCGGTATATAGGCGTCGGTATGATCATCGGTATAAGCGTCGGTACATCACTGTAAATTACCGATGCTTATACCGACGCGCATACTGACGCTTATACCGAGGCTTATACCGAGGTAACATTTTAACCGGGCCTGAGAGCAAAAATTCGACATTTGCTTGCATTTTAAACCAAAGTTTGCTACTGTCGAGTTTGCGCGTGCGACTACATTATGCACCTATTGTGTACACACATCTCTCTCTTTCTCACTCTTTCTCACTCTTTCTCTCTCTTTCTCTCTCTCTCTGTCTCTCTCTCTCTCTTTCTCTACATCTCTGTTTCTCTAGATCTGAAATTTTTGTAAGAATTGCACATACTGTAGCACCCTTTCTCTTTCTTTGTGTTTTCCCTTTTCTAATTTCTCTTCTCTTTCATTTTGCAGGAGCTTTTTGGCATCAAATCTTTGGAATTCGATGAAGATCAACATTAAGTGGACCTTGAGGACAACGCTCCAAAAAATTACATCGATGTAAGTGACTATTTTGTTTTCGATTGATATAGAGTGAGCTAGAGAGAGAGATGAAAGAAAGAGAAAGATCTAGAGAAACATAAAGAGAGAGAGAGAGAAAGAGAGAGAGAGAGAGACAGAGAGAGAGAGAGAAAGAGAGAGAGAGAGATGAAAGAAAAAGATAGAGAGAGAGATGAAAGAGAGAGAGAGATGAAATAGAAAGAGAATAAGATAGAGAGACAGATGCATACATACATACACACACATATGCATACTCATACTCACATACATATTACATACACACATGCATATTACATACACACTCACATACATATTACATACACACATGCATATACATACACATGCATATACATACACATACATATTACATACTCACATGCATACACACATATATATACATACATGCATGCATACAAACATGCATATTACATACACACATGCATATTAGATACACACATGCATATACATACACACATGTATTCATTCTCATACTCACATACATACATACATGTATACACACATATACATACACACATGTACACACACACATGTATACATACACACATGCATATGCATACATACACACACATATTTGCATGTACACACACATACATACATAAACACATGCATATTACATACACACTCACATATGTATACACACACATATGTGCATACACACATGCATATGCATACATACATACATACAGATATGCATGTACACACACACATACATACATACACACATGCATATTACATACACACACACATATATATACACTCACATATGTATACACACTCACATATGTATACACACATGCATACATGCACATATACATACACACACATCACATATACATACACATGTACACACATATACATGTTTTAGGGTTAGGGTTTTAGGATTAGGGTTTATGAATTTCTCTTTTCTTTTGTTTTGCAGGAGATTTTTGGCATCAGTTCTTTGGAATTCGACGAAGAAAAACATTAAGTGGACTTTGACGACAACGCT